>BCKX01000001.1:0-56727 GCA_001600775.1 Malassezia dermatis
TCTTCCTCCAACGCTCATGCCTACCCTCCCTCTTACCCAAGCCTTTCGTAAGGTACCATGTCCTTCCTCCCATCACCCTGCTGTTGCCCCTTGTCCTTCGCACCTGCCGCATGCCCCCTCCACTGTCTCCCTTCCTGATCCCAGCTCAAAAGTCACTAATGTTCCCTAGGGCCCTTTGGCCCCTTCCCCTCTTCTATTCTCGGTTCATCTATTTTCATGGTCGTGCTCCAGTGTAAATGCCCTCATAGTCCTGTTCTTAGCTCTTCCCTCTCTCCCATCCTGCTTTGTCATCCATCTTCTCAATCTTGCTTTCCCATCCCTCCATGCTCATCGACTTCTCTTATTTTTACCCTTCTTTTCAATATATTTACTTGTCATCATTTCAGCACCTTCGTCTCCTCCCATCGCCCTTACATTCCCTCATATGCCTTCACGCCCTCCCATTGCCTCAGCACGCCTCCATCGTGGATCGATGCCCGTTGTCACGTGCTATGCCAACTTCTCAGGTTCCTGTCTGCGAGAGTTTTCATTGCGCTTACTTGGTCATCTTCACTCATCCTATCGCATCATCCTCTTTGGCAAAAGGAATCCAGAGCGTCGCGTTCATACGTATCAAGTCTTAAATCTTAAATGGCTTGTCCGGCGTTGCTCGTGGGGTCTAAGCCAGGTTTGTTGCCTTGGTAAATTCTCCACTTTCGATCTATTAGACTTTTCACACACCGTTCCAGTAGTACCTGATTCCGCCGACGATGGCCCCATCGAACATGTTTTGTAATACTTGCGATTTCCTATGGATTACATTCACGCTTCAGCGACATGCTCTATGTGCTACAAAGATAGTGTGCCATCATAAAGACAGAGTCATTTTGATGGCGCGCTTGCCCATCATTTTCAATGCAGGCCCGGAGGGGCGAGGATCATGCTCGGAGAGGCATGTGAGTAGTTACTAGGTGCCGGTCAAGGTGCTTAAAATAGCCATGACGTGACTAGCACAGTACTAGCCAACAAGGATTCGCGGCATCGATACCGAAGCCTAACCAGCAATTACCATTTATCCTATATCTGCTATAAGGTCTCTTAGCCAGGGAATTAGGTTGCTAATGGCCCCCTTTATATGTATCTACTGGGAAAAAACCATGTACTTTCGTAACTAAGCAGAAAGCACTTAAGTGCGTCGAAATACACCTTTAGCGATAGTTTTGATCTGGTTCCTACCGTCGAAAGGTGGGAGAACCAGAATGACAAGAAAGCCAGCAAACACCCAAATTACCGACACGACCAGCCAACCGCTAAAAAACTTTGGTTGGAAGATAAATCGACCCCCATACATCGAAAATGGCCAAATGATCCACACAACAACAAAGGAAATGGCACCTGCTAGTCCTGAAACGAGTGACATTTTTCGCATATACTTTTCTTCCTGAGCAGTGTGGATCCTGGGGGGTTGGGGGTCTTCAGGGAATTCAAAGTCCACAGGCGAATCGGCTTCTGCCTTTTCTTCAAAGTCGAGAGAGTTAGAAGGGCTATCATCAATCAGTGTAATGTCTTGGAACTTGGCCCATTGGAACGGCCTACTGGGGAACACAAAAGAGAGAATCACGGTAAAAATGGCTGGAACAACGGTAGATACTAGCGAGCCCCACAGGCAGGGAAGAAGCAATCCTGTCGTCTCAACAGAGACGACCCCATGCCCATAATGTTTCGCGGTGGAAATCCATGTAGCTAGGCCGCCTGCCAAACCGACCAATGGCGAGACAATTGCTGCCACTTTAGACTGGCGGCTCCAGAGGACTGTCAGAGGCATAGTAATCATTCCGGGGCATGTAATCACACCCAAAAAGTACAATGTCCAAGTCAAGGATACACCAGCGTAGTATACTCCAATAGATACGGCACAGCCAACAAGAGCAAATCCAACGCATGCGAAGTGTGATACCCACATGATCTGTTTTCCTGTGGCATTGCGTTTCATGTACGTATGGTACACGTCACTGGAAACAATGCTAGACACCGCAATGAGTTCCGCAGACATGGTAGAGGTTACGGCCATGAAGATGACGATGACGACGGCCACAGCACCAGCCTTCCCTGCCACAGCCATACCAGCATATGGCAGGATAAGGCCTGCATTCATTTCGGCAGTTGACATCTCGCGACCGTAAGCAGGCCAGGATGGGAAGTTTTGCAGAGCTAACGACCCGATGCCCATTACACTTCCGAGACACCACGGCAGACCAAAGTAGATAATACCTCCAACCAAGTAACCCGGTACCGCAGCGGCCATATTAGCCGAATAGGCTTTTTGCCAGTACGATGAATCCATAATGACAAGTCCAAAGTTTCCTAGGGTATGTAGAATACCGAACTCGACAGCACTGGGGGACGTCATAGTCAAATACGATCCCTTGTAATTACCTGAGACAGGGGCCTTAAGTGCTGCTTCGTTTACTGTATTCCACAAGTCGTGCAGCGAGCCAATCTGAGGACAGGTCAATGTCTTAAGTGCCAGATAAAGAACGATAATGAAAAGGGCGACTGTGTGAGCCCAGTCTGTTACAAATGTTGCCCTAAGACCGCCACTGATCGTGTACAAACACACACCCAGGGGAAGGAGGAAGATGGAGGCTACCACGTGCATCCCAGTGAGGGCTGAAATCGCAGCGGACGCCCCCAGAAGCATGTTAATCACCGCGATCAGGTTGTTAATCAAACAGAGGGTCATATATACAAAGTGTGCAATGGTTCCATAGCGAGCCTTTACCACTTCAAGGATTGTATGAGCATTGGGCGTCTTTAGTTTTGATTGGATGGCCAGTAAGGAGAATGTACAGATCTGGACAATGCATCCAGCCCCAAACCAAAAGGCACCACCAATGCCATACGAATATGTGATAGTGCCACTGGACAACAGAGCGGTGCTCCATGCCCAAGAGGAGATAACAGCTGTAGCCGTCAAGCCCACGCCAACGCTTCGGCCAGCGGTCGAATATGTTTCAAAATTGGAGTTATCCTCATGAGAGTATTTGCGAAGCAAATAAGTGATCGCCATCATGGCTACCGCAAATGCGATGCCAATGCCAATAATGACGCCGTAACCCCATCCCTGAGAGAGTGGTGGAATGATAGTATCTGTAGCCATGCTAGGGGAGGGTAGAAAACTCTCGCATCGGACACTTTTGAACCGATAAAAATCCGGTTCGTGCAAGCTAACTTCTAGACCTGGCACGTCACTATCACGCTTGATCGGCACATTGTATTATCTCAACATTGCGTACTCCGCAGATAGACCAATCCCGTCGCGTGTAGGTCCGTGCGTAGGTAGCTTTGCATGATCCATGTGGACCTGAGGTGATTGCCCCTCCACTATTGCGCATTTGATAACGCAAGCTCCTCATTCAGTGGCATCAGCGTCGCACGAGCACAGGCCTAGGCAGGACTACCATGAAAGTTATAAATGTAAGGTGAGGCATTATCTTCGTTCCCAACATCATCATGTCTACTCATTCTCAAACATCTCAAATTCCTGTTGAGCCTTGGACGCCTCCCAAGGAGACTCAGCTGAAAGACCAAGTCAACTGGGCCCCCCTATACACTCTGGACCTGTCCCAGATCACTGGCGAAGGCTACTCTCAGGTTCCTGAACAGATTGTAAAGGACCTGGGTGACGCCCTTGCTAATGTCGGATTCATCTATGCGGTGAACCATGGCCTGTCATACGACCAGGTGCTTCGCCAATACGCTCTGGGACAGCACACGTTCGACAAGATTCCCCAGAAAGACAAGGAAGACTTTACAGCTGATATTATCAACTCGGGTAGTTACTGTGGCTACAAACAAACAGGTCATTGGAAGATCGAAAATGTGGCCGACAGCATCGAGCAATGGAACTTTGGTTCAGCTGCCTACCAGCGCGACGTGGCTGATAAGAAGTATCCCAAGTCAATCCATCCTTTCTTGGACGAGATCCACGAATTCGCGCGCTTCAACCATGATGTTGTGGTACGGAAGATCCTATCGGCCCTGTCTCTTGTGCTGAAGGTGCCGTATGACTACCTCTGGAACCTGTCGAAGAAGTACGAGACCGAAGGCGACGATTTCCTGCGATATATGCTTGTTCATCGCCCTCCTAAGGAGGATGACGTTGCTTCCAAAGGCGTGCGCATCCAAGGCCACACGGACTTTGGTAGTCTGACTGTGCTTTGGTCTCAACCCATTGCCTCGCTGCAGGTCTTAGGCAAGGACGACGTCTGGCGTACAGTGGGACACAAGCCAAACGCCTTGATTGTCAACCTCGGAGATTCATTGCACTTCCTCTCGGGCGGCTATCTTCGTGCAACCATCCACCGTGTGATTGCTCCACCTGAGGACCAGCTGAAATACCGGCGCCTGAATGTTCTCTATTTCTCCATGTTTGACAATGACACTAAACTTCTTCCCATTGAAGAGTCTCCGGTGGCGCAGGAGGCTTATAAGACCCATAAGTTCTGGGAAGAGCGGATCCGCAACGGAGAGTCCATTCCCACTTCGAAGGAGTGGAATGCGTGGCGCATTTCTCGTTACGGCCAGAAGCACTCTAAGCTGGGTAAGGATGGTCACCACCATGAGGTGATCGCTGGCCACAATGTGACCTTGTACAACGATACGGAGCCCAAGCCACTGCCTGAGGCCATCCCTGCATAGGTTGGTAGTTGACAATCCGTTACATGTGACAATTCCGCCTCCTATTGTGATTTCCACGAGTCTGTACTGTACAAAAATGTAAGTGCCTAAAATGAAAGTGCTATTTTCTACTACAAACGAAGCTTCCCACTACTAGCGAAGCTTCTCTTGCCATCATGGTGGTCTAAAAAATCTCAAACGCACGGCGTGCATCGTTAGGTAACTACAAGTGACACTGCTTGTCTATCTCTTTGTCTGCTTCGTTCCTGGCTTTTTCAATGTCGTATTTCCAGCGAGAAATGCGAAGATCCACACAGGCTTCAAATCCCTTTCGCCAGGATGGGTCGAATTCGGGTAGCTTACGCCCCGGCCCCTCATGACCAGCAAGGTTTCTGACGGTGTTAAAATATTCTTCAAAGTCAGGATACTGCACGGTAAACTTGACATTGTCTCCTCGCTGCTTGATGCGGTCCAACTCCCATTGGTATTGCTCTTCAATGGGTGGTAACGTGCAGCGTCCAGCCCACAGTCGACTAACAAGAACAGCTTGCCATTCAAACGTTTTAAATGTCAATCCGGCATTTACAGCACCAATAAAAGCCAAGGTAGGGTCATCAATATTAATGACATGTTGGTATAGCCCATGTATACGATTGTTGGACACATTCTTGTGCTCAAGAAACGGCAAACTGAACCTGTACCCGGTTCCCAGCAGGATCTTGTCCACATTGGTATCGACGGTACCATCGAGGTAATGCACACTGCGAGTCTTTGCATCAATATGATGAATTCCCGGGTGGCGGTGGATGGCAGGGTGTGTAAAGACTGTATCGGTAAAGTAGGGGTGCGCTTTGCCGCGCATAGCGACGCCAACGTGCCTAGCACCGTCCACAATGTCAAAAGCAGCATCCATGGCAGAAATATTCCCACCTACAATCACCACATTGAGGTCCTTATAGTTATCGCGGCTGCGAAATCCCTTAGTGTGCTCTACGCTGCCAGGATAGGCGGTCGCCATGTCCACCAAACCGGGAATGTCGGGAATGAAGGGCACACTATAATGACCCGAGCATACCGCCACAGCATCAAAGTATTCCTGCCACCAATAGTCATGGTCCTTTTCAGACTTCCGAAGTGTTAAAGTCCAGCCATTAGCCGACTTGGTCACACGCTCCACCGTCACATGAAACTGAATGTACTTGTCGTAGTCGTGGCGATGAAAGAGGTTCTCCACATATTTTTGGATGACCGTGTGGTGACGGAACGGTGTGTCGGCTCCAAATCGAGCAATCGACTCAGGCGTCGCAAGATCCGGGATCGGCTCCTCCGTGAATTCCATGACGTGCACGTCTATGTTCGTTTCCAGATACGAGTAAATCGGCGTTGTATCATAGCGCTCCTGTGAACTTTTCTCTGTCTTTGAGGGCAGAACGTCAGGGGGAGCAAGTGGCGGGTCAATGTCTTTCTCAAGGACCCCAATGGGTGTGGGTTGGTTCGTAACATTCCCATCATCTAGCCTATCGTGAGTTCCTAGCACGTACCACACCCCACCAGCTTTTTCACGGCGCTCAAAGACCTTGATGGTATCAAAAACCTGTTCGCGAACGAGGGTGTCCAGAGCCATGGCTCCCGACGCACCGGCGCCAATTACTGCAACTTTGCTTATCTCTCCTTTCTTGAAAGACATGGATGGAGTGCAATAGTGAGTGTCGCATGAAGTTTGGGCTTTGGCAATTCCACCAGTCCTATCACGCAAGCAATGATGACACCGTCGGCCGGTGTATCGTCATGTGGAGGTTGATGTTCTCACCTTTCGTGATGGGGTCCCCACTATTGCAACATTCGGTGACTACTGGAGTGCTTCCTGAAAGTATAAATTCGTGCAGGAAACGAGCTGGAACCCACAATCATGACATCGACTGTGCAAACTGAGACTCTCGTTCAGCCCAAGGTCCTGCTTAATACGGGACGCCCCTCCGACACACCCAACAGTGCGTCGTCCATTCCCATTCGCGCACCACTCCGAACCACGGGTATTCTGGACAGCCAGTACAAATATGAAGAGCTGACTCCCGCTATTGGTCGCCTGTACCCTACACTTCAACTCAAAGACATTATTCATAACGATAAAGCCGACGAACTGATTCGTGACCTTGCGATTACCATTTCTCGCCGAGGCGTGGTCTTTTTCAAGAGCCAAGACATCTCACCTGAAGATCAGAAGTTTCTTACCAACCGTCTTGGTCAGTTGACTGGTAAGCCAGAGAGCTCCGGCCTTCATATCCACCCGGTCTTCAACTCAGAGCGCGAGGGTAGCGACCAGGCGATCGACGAGAAGGGCGCCAAAAACACCGACTTGGAGATCAGTGTGATCTCTAGCAATCTATCCCGCTCTCTTGATGTCGAGCCACGTTCTGGTGCAGATGAGTGGCACAGCGATATCACCTTCGAGCCCGTGCCAGCGGACTACACATCGTTGAAGGTACACACATTGCCTGAAACTGGCGGTGATACACTATGGGCTAGCGGGTACGAAACATATGACCTGCTGTCCAAGCCTTTCAAAAAGCTACTGGAGAGCCTGACCGGCTTTTTCTATCAGCCCCGATTTGTGAAGTCGGCTTTGGAGCACGGATACCCACTGTTTCCTGGTCCCCGCGGCGCAGCCGAGAATGTTGGTACACACTTGTCGGCGGAGCACCCTCTTATCCGCACCAACCCTGTGACGGGCTGGAAGTCCATCTTTGGGTTTGGCCAGCACTTTGACCATGTGAAGGGTGTGACGCGTGATGAGAGCGACCTCGTGAAGAAGTTTGTACTGGATCTGGTCACACAGAACCACATCACGCAAGTGCGCTACCGCTGGAGCAAGAATGACCTGGCCATTTGGGACAATCGCTCAGTTTACCACGCAGCCACGCCTGACTACTTTGGTCTGGGTCCGCGCTCTGGCGTACGTGCTGTGTCCTGCGGTGAGCGCCCATACTTTGATACCAATAGCAAGTCCCGTCGCGAGGAGCTCCAAGGACGGATCAATTAGATTATACTACAGTAACTGCGGTAGATGTAGCCTCATGGCTGGTAGAAATGCAAGTCGTATTCGTTTCGTTGAGATTCGACATTAGACCTTGGAATGTGGTAATTTCAATATTTGATCATAGGGTTCCAGCCCACCTTGAGAATACGTGTGGCTATCATAAACAAACCAGATAGTGTGAGAAATACGGCCGAGAATACTTGCGCACGAAGATAGGCCGGGGGCTCCACCTGAAGCAGGGCACCTGCGATAGGAGGGCCCACTAGAATTCCAAACGAAGCAATGAAACTAGCAATACCAAGGCGTGTATTTACTTCAGAAACGTCTTCGGTAATTGCCGATACAATGTTAGGGGTGGATGAGAGGAGGGATCCGGTAAAAAAACCATACAAAATCACCACAGCAAGAAAACTTCCCTGTTGTTGAATCGGTATCCAGCAATACACGAGCGCAGCAGCAATAAGCGTGCGTGGTGCGTAAAGATTAAACACACCTATGCGCGGTGTGAGACAAATAGAAAGCAGACGACCCACAATACCGCCAGCCTTGGAAAACGAGGTGGTGTACGGGAAAATGGAGGGACTGAACTGATGATGCTTGCCAAAAGAAGGAAGGAAGAAATTGGGTACATAGAGACCGAGCATACCCAAAAAATAACCGAATACATATATAAGATACGTCTTGTCCGTGAAGATGCGAGAGTTGAAGAGCTGGCGTGGTTCCATGGCTTCACGACGGGGTCGATATAGGAGGAGCGCACATGCCAGGAGTCCGAGTATGATAAAGCCAATCGTGCGCATGGTCCATGGATAGCCAATTTGAGGCACCAGTTTGTTGAAAATAATGGGAAATATCAAACTGCCAATGCTGCTCCCCAGCGTGGCTACACCTGTGGCCTTATCGCGGTGTTTGGAAGAGTAGTATTCTGAACAACAGGTGATACACGGCAGATAAATGAGACCCGCACCGAGACCGATGCAGATGCCATGCGCGAAAAATAAATGCACGTATGCATAGCCAAGAGAGGCCATCATCTCTCCCAGGACAATGAGCAGTGACCCCGCCATACACATAATATACATGCGCCCATAGTCCACCCAGGGAGAAGTAAGAATACCAACCGTGACAGCTAGAAAATGCTGTACAGAGCCAATCCACGCCAGATCAGACGCTGTTGAGGCGGGAACCAGCACGTCCTTGAAATACACAAAAAAGGTACCGTAGCAGCCAATGATCCCCCAGGAGCAAAAGAGAAACAGAAACGCGCTCACCACCTGACAGGATGCCCTGAAATTTCCTGATGCCACATCTCCCTCGACATGTTTGTTCAGAGGGACAATAGGCATAGGACTGGGGTCCTCGAAAGGCTCAGAGGCATAGCGTTGTTGGAACGCAATTTCTCTGGCCTCAGACTCTTGGATTGAAATACCCTTTAATTTTGCATTTTTATCACCCTCAACTTCCGATGAGCAGGGCTCAATCGGGCGGTGACTAGTCGCACTCACCCGGTTGGATCTTGCTACTATCGCCGGCTCACCCATGGCGGCACGACCATGGCGACGACGCACGATCCCGTCCCCTTCACCACGTGCCTCCACAAGCTACATCTATAGGAAGGCCTCGAGATTGAATTCAAGCGCAGAGCAGGGGAACGCGAGCTCGAACGCCTGGTGCACGTCCGGATGCAAAACACCCAGCGTACCCACTTTGACATCACTCTCAAGAGAATTCGACAAGTCCTTCATGGATTCAAGACCCTCAGCGGCCGGAGTGGGTCTCCGCAAGAGAATGTGGGCGGCACGTCCGGGAAAGAAGGACGGCTCCTCCGCTTCGCGCAGGTAGTATCCGGTAGCAGACTCGCGATCCGCCGGCGAGAGGCGAGGGATATCCAACATGAGCATGAGTTTATCGAGCAGACCATGAATCACTTCAAAGCCTGCGGCCTTGTTGCAGTACACAGCTGCTACATGGCGCTCATTCCGAGCCATGCGCTCCGTCTCCGTCGGATCTTTGAAGGCCACGTCAGACACCTCGAATGCCTGCATCGGAAGTGCATGGTTTTTGTTTTCGCGGATGGTCTTGAGGATCCCAGGCAGCAGTGAGGTGCGCACAATCTGGTATTCAGCTGTTTTTGGGTTCTCCAGCACAATGGCCGTCTTACCATCGTCTTGATGCTTCATCCACGCAAAGTTTTCGTCGTGAGAACACAAGATCAGAGGGAGTACTTCGACCCAGCCCGCATAGGCGCACTCACGGCGGATAATATCACCCAGTTTGTTGATCGGCAGGGGCCCGCCAACGGTGTTCGTGGTGGGGAAGGTCTTGGGCAGATTGTCGAAACCGTAGGCCACCGCTACATCTTCCATGAGATCACATTCGTGAAGGATGTCTGGGCGCGTAGGAGGGATGAGCACACTCACGACATCAGGGTCTTGAGTCGCAGTTGCATCATGACCCATGCGGCCCAGGAGCTCCACCATCTGCTCAGCCGTGTGCTTCAAACCCGTGCAACGGTTGACGTACGACACATGCAGCTCCGTAGCGCGCGCATCGAGTTTTGGCGTGATCACCTCGCGCCCATCGGGGTATACAACACGGACCGGCTCCACCGTAAACGGCTCAGCACAGTACTCGGAAAACATGGTGACAATGATGTTGATCACAATGTCGAGCTTGGTTTGATCCACCGCCGTCGTGTCGATGAAGACATTTCTAGTCTCCAGCGAGATCTTGGAGTGATCGGAGTTGATAATGGGAGGCATGGATAGAACGCGATCCTTCTTGTCAAAGATGATCGGAAACACAGGACTGTCACGGATGATATGAAGATAACGCCCAAGGTGACGGTCCTTCTCGTACAGATCCATTAGCCCCTCGCCAGTATACACTTCCGTACGATTCAGAGGCGCAAAGCTGAACTCCCTCGGAGGCAGCGCTTTGTACACGAATGGTGCCTCGATGGTGTCGAGATCATGCGTACCAATCGCCACAAGAGTACGCTGCCGGGCTAGGTTCTGGTGCAGCTTGTCCTGAAGATCAATAAAGCTATCGTAGCGCTCTGGCGTGAATTTGACATTCCGGAGGACAGCACCTGCAAAGAAAGGGCGAATTTGAGCAGTCGCAGGCTCAACCTGCACGGTAATCATCTCCCGTGGCACTGTCAATCGATATTTTGTCGGTTCTTCCTTTCCGAGGAAGACCCGCAGCGCGCGGAGAATCCCTTCAAAGCACAGGAGATCGTACCGGTTCGCAGGTATATCAATCTTCAGCTGCGGCCTCTCGTCGGTCCCTTTGACCTCCTCCGTCGTGTCATCGTCGAGCTCAATACCGAACTGGAAGCAGAGTTCATCAAATTCTTCTGTCGTGTATTGACGCTCGAGCCCCTCCAACAAAAGTGCCTTGTCCACGCTAACGGTCGGCATGGCGATGGAAGATCAAATGGAGAAGGGACGGACAGCCGATATCATGCCACGTGCTCTCGGCCGAGAGGGATATCAGTGGGTACGTGCTACGGTGTATAGGCTTAGGTGAGCGAGTACTTGGGGCCACCACCACCTTCGGGAACAGTCCAGGTAATGGACTGGTCAGGTGTCTTGACAGAGCAGGTCTTGCAGTGGATACAGTTCTGACTGTTGATAACGAGCTTCTTGCCGTGCGCATGTTCTTCACCGTTGGCATCCTCCTTCGACACGTATTCATAAACAGCAGCAGGGCACACACGACCCAGAAGACCGTCGAAAGTGCCAACGTTACGTTCGACGTGGGCCTTGTAATCCAGGTCCTTCACCACTAGATGGACGGGCTGGTCCTCAGCGTGGTTCGTACCGGTACGGGACACCGACGTTAGGATATCGAAAGACAGTTTGCCATCCGGCTTGGGATAGTTAATCGGCTTGCACAAAGAAGCGGGCTTGGTGTACTCGTGGTCCTGCTTCTGATGATGCAGGGTCCATGGAACACGACCCTTGAGAATCATTGCCTCCAGACCAGAGTAGATCAGACCACCGAAGAAGCCAAGCGGATGGAAACTGGGGCGAATGTTGCGGACCTCGTAAAGCTCTGGCATGACCCAACTGTTATCCAGTTTGGTCTTGTATTCAGCAATGTCCATCGGTGCGAATGGATCCTCCTCGCTGCGCTTGGCAAGTGCTTCCACAGCCGCCTCGGCCGCCAACATACCACTTTTCATAGCATTGTGCGTACCCTTGATTTTAGGCACGTTGAGGAAACCAGCCGAGCAACCAACAATGGCACCACCAGAGAAGTGGACCTTCGGGATCGATTGGTAACCACCCTCGTTCAGGACACGAGCACCGTAGGCGAGGCATTCACCGCCCTCCAAAACCTTGGCAAAAAAGGGGTGATGCTTCATGCGCTGGAACTCCTGGTAGGGGCTCAGATACGGGTTCTCATAGTCCAGACCCACAACCAGACCGAGCGACACCATGTTGTCCTCCATGTGGTACATGAACGAACCGCCATACGTGTCGAGGCTCAGAGGGAAACCCATAGAATGCGTGACAAGACCTGCCTGGTGATTCTCGGGTTTCACGCGCCACACTTCCTTGATACCAATACCATAGGTCTGAGGATCGGCACCTACAGCCTCACGAAGCTTCAGCTCCTTGATAGCCTGTAGAGAGAGGGAGCCGTGGGCACCCTCGGCCAAGAGCGTGACAGGCGCACGGAATTCCATACCAGGTTCGTAGTTGTCCTTCGGCTGACGTTCCTTGTTGACACCAATGTCGTTGGTGACTACACCCTTGATACCACGCTTAGTGCCATCCTCGGCCAAGTCCCACACAAGCTGGGCTCCGGCAAAGCCAGGATAGATCTCAACACCAAGTTCCTCAGCCTGTTCACCAAGCCACTTTGTCACACGGGAAAGGGAAACGATGTAATTGCCCTTGTTATGCATTTGCGGGGGTTCGGGCATCGGAATAGAACCCTTCTCGGTCAAAAACACCATCTTGTCTTCGAGAGCTGGCTGGTTCAGAGGAGCACCCTTCTCCTTCCAATCAGGGATAAGCTCATCAAGAGCAGTGGGTTGCAGAACAGCACCAGACAGGATGTGGTTACCAATCTCCGCACCCTTCTCCAGAAGTACAACGCGGATTTCTTCGCCCTTGGCTTCAGCAAGCTTCTTGGCACGAATGGCCGCACTGAGACCTGCTGGACCACCACCAACGATAAGCACATCGACTTCATCAACAACACGCTCATCGTCCATGGCCTCCTCAGCCTCCTCGAGAACCCTACGGCTCACATGAAAGCTGCGAATCGCCATCGGCTGAGACGAAGAAGGGAAGGCAGGTGCACTGCGACGGGTGCTCGTCATAAAAAAGTGCGACAGCCTCACGGCACCCGGTTGCACAAGTCGGGCTACGGCCGGAACACGGGCAGCGACGTTCACCTGTCTAGCGAGCATCTTGGAGATGAAGTTACGCAAGCCGGGCGGAAGCGGGGAAGAAGATGTCCGCAACAGTCTTAGCCAATGACAGGCCCTGCTTTCCTAAGCCAAACGCCGGCCCCGTAAACCCCAATGCAAGGTAAGCTTGACAAAAACCGGCAGCACCCCAATTTCGAAAGAACCCCTGTGACGCGCCTACGGGAAAACACTCTCGACTCAAAAGCAAGAAAATTTGTGAGAAACCATATCGATTCCATCTCAACCATAAAAAAAACACTATTTTGAGGGTATTACCCATAAAAGAAGGATGTCTATAGTCGGACCACTTCTTTGTTTAACGACCAGCGTTGACATATGGGGGGGCCGTTGCAGGCCATGTGGCTCAACGTAGAGTAACATAACTTCATAACCATGAACCGAAAAACCATGTGTATCGTAAAAATTGACCAGGCCATTACTAGGACAAAGTCATTTCAAGTTCCAACGGAAAGCTTAGTTAAGGAAGCTCCACGAGATAGGGAACTCGCCCAGGTCCATGTCACCGTCAGTAAGGCTCGAGAAGAGACCCTTGCTGAGGTCAAGCGAGCCAAACGTGCACTCAGGGCACGAGTCGGCGACAACGGCGTGCATCACCTTGCCGTTCTTTTCATTGACAATACGGATGAGACGGCCACAGTGCTCGCTGACCTTGTCGGTGCTGCCGTACTGGTGAGCGTTAAGGGCCACAATGTGGTCGGCGTTAGTGCTCCACCAACCACAGTTACCCTCGCTCATGGCCGAGTTGTACCAGGTAGCCTTGCCGCCACTGAAGATGTTACGGGTGTCGAGCTTCTGCGAGGGAGCGGCAGACACACCGGTGAAAAGAGCGATAGTGGCAAGAACAATAGCACGAGTGAACTGCATCTTCAATATTGGACCTGGTATGGATTGAGGAGCTTCCTAATGTTGAAGTCTCAAAGCATTGCAATCCTCGGTATATATACTTTCATGATCAATAGACAAACGCAGAAAAGATATGCATGACAGAAAGTCTAAGCACCCTAATGCCATGCATGATCGATTTCCTGTACCCCGAAAAGTGACACATCAAAGCGATCTTTGACTTGGGCCGTTACCCCAATTTGAGTTTTAGTCACTCGGCCAGTCGATACTGCACATAAGAGATTCATAAACAAAGATCTACACTCCCCTCTTCTTGTATAATCAAAACAAGAAACGCGGAATCCCAAGAATGAAACTGCACATATACATGTATGATTTTGTAATATACAGAAAAAGGGTATTGGAATGATATATTGGTCGTTTCCTATCTACCCCGAATAAATACAAACACGTAAGCAGGGTGGAGTTGTGTTGAAGGATAGCATAATCGAGTGACACGCTTTACGCTTGGCATCGGCCCTAAACGCGAGCGTGTTCTATCTTTACGTGATCAATATGGCCACGGAGCCAACTCGTGCGATGCTCGCCAAGCTGCAGGAAGTACAGACAGGTGAGTGGTAGCATTGGTGCACAAGCTAACGCCCCTGTAGCTTTTGAGCTTGTTGTCGACTCTCATCAACAGCTACTGTCTCAGCTGTCTGAGAACCAGCAAGTTCAAAAGGTGCGTCGTCGTTTTAACAACCAGGAATTCAACAATTTATCAGAGGACGCGCGTATCTATAAGCGGATGGGTCCCGTATTGGTACCGCAAGAGTTTTCCGAAGCCAAAGTGAATGTAAATAAACGTATCGAATTCATTCAGTCGGAAATGTATGTGGTCATGGACTTACGTCAGTGATCGGGTGGATATTCGGCTAAAGGATCTGGCAACGAAACGTGATGCCATTCAAAATGAAATGGTGACTCCGCAGCGAAAGCCGTAAAGTGACATATACCCTACAGACATTCTCATGATACGCTGATATTTTGTTGAACACGTTCAATTTCTTGGCGGATTTCTTCCTGATTATGTTGGAGCGAAGCAACGTCATCCAAGTTACGCGCTTTTCTGGCAGCCTCCAAGTATTGTTCAAGAAGCGTATCCTGTTCTCGCAAAATACGAAGCTGCTCCTGAACAACGGGGTGCGTGTACCTGCCTCTGTCGTTCTTGCCAGCTTTGTCAGTCACTGAAGGCAAGGTTTCAATGGGGAATGTCTGGACATGAGTTGATATATACCGTACATGTTTTCGTAGGAATAGATTTGCGCGCGCAAGAATTGCTTCTTGTAACCGTTTCTGAGTAGGGCACCGTAACCCGTCCACGATAGGCGGCAGGTCCAGAATCTGTTTGGCAAGCTGGTCATAGCGTGTAAATTTCACCAAAAGTTCTTTGCGCGCTTGTATCATGTCTGCTTGAAGAGCTCGATTGTCTGACGGATCTTTCATATCCATATTCCTATTCGTCAGATGATAGTCCACGCACTTAAAACCCAACAACATCTCGTGATAGTCAGGCAAAGCTTCATTAATTTCTCCTTCTAGGGATCGGAGGTTCTTACACGTTAGGTGCGGATACGTACTTGATACAAAGGGTCCAAGGGAGTAAGTGGTATAGAATGTCGGCCAAATTGGATACGGTATACGGTGTGTTTACAGACACGACATAAGCGGATTGCGTTAAGCTCTGCAAATTCATAAGATTGTTGCTCTACCAGGGGGGCATGTGGGCCTGGTCGAGGAGGCATATCGTGCAAGCGCTTGTAGGAAGTATCAGGGACCATGAGAGAGCTGCACGGTTCCCGTGTTTCCAACCGATTTGTATCATCGGAGACTTGAAGAAAAGAAGGGAGATGAGGCGATGAACACACAACCTGACCGCACAAGCGGCAGTGATGCCGTCGAACTGCAAGAGAAAAAGGTGTACCACACAGGCCACAGTTCGGGTGGCTTCTGTCATCTTGCCATTTAACAACGTCCTGCTCGGCCAAGCGGCGCAACGGTTGAAGACGGTGCTTTTCTTGCTCCTGCTTCGAATAAAAGACATCTAAAATGAAAGAACCGCGGCCTAGCCAAGAACTTGACGTAACAGAAGTATCAATGCTAGTGTCATGTTCAAATCCGGGGGAGTGTATGACAAGAAGCTTCTCCAGACGGCGTTCCATTCTTTGATCATCAAGCTCTACCGCACCCCGACATTTTTCCCTCAGAGCCACAAAGTCATCGGTCCGGTGGCGTACCACACCTTTGGGCTGGAAACCTGAGCGGTAAGGAGCGCGACGAGCCGTATCTATGCGCAATGTAGGCATAGGAGACCTGGACGGTATTTGATCATGAAATTCGTCTTGATTTGCCATTATGGAAGCATATGAATGTGGGTGTGCAAGGGTTTTGAGGGGCGATGACGATCTGAAAGTCCCATCTGTAAGTTGCTGCTTCAACGGTGAGCCACTGGGAGAGGGGATAATCCGACGGTGTATATCATATTCCTTTCCTTCCCATGGAAACTGAGTTTCCGAATGGGATATGATACGTCGCAAAGGCGGGGGGCTAATAGATGCAGGCGGCTGCGGAGAATGCAGGGACCTCTCATTCACCTTGGTCGGTGATGAAACACCTGACGAGTCGGAATTTGTAGGCGAAGATGCGATAGTGATAAGAGGCGAGATTCCTTGATTTACAACCTGAGCCGAGCTGGAACGATAACCTAATGAAGGGTTTCCTGATAGCTCCTTCGGCTTGGTAGGGGATGGGTTGGATATGGTGCGCGTTGCGTTCGGTATTCCCCTGCGAGCGGGTGTTTTCTTCCGTTGATAGGGAATGTAAGATAAATTTGGGGAACTGGGTACATTGCCTCGTTCTGGAGACTCGAAACTGGCCTGGGGTACAGGCGCAGATGTCATAGAACAGGACACGACCCGACTCAACGTGTTGCGATTAAGTGGAGGGGATGGGAAGTGCGAAGCCCCATATCCTACAAGGCCTACGGGAAAAAAAACCCTCTCATGCCAACAATACAAAGCCTGATTATAAGCGTCGAAGTGCAAAAAGTTGCACTTCAAGTTCACAGTCCGCTAATGGACATGTGCTTGGGTCTCCCAGACGAGACCGAAGCACATCCCATAGTGAGTCCAAAATAAATTCGGCGGCACCCTTGTTTAATTTGCCTCGTTCTCGCAATACTTGACGGAAATGCGCTTCATACAAGTTTTTGAACATGTTAATAACATGTTCATTATAGGCAGATGGGGGGATTTTACCCGACTTGAGAGCCATTTTTGCAGGCTGTGGCATACGGAGAGTGTCAGGTTCGCTTTGAAGAATTACAACCTCGCCCAATTCTGTGGTGATCTCACGAGTTTCACTGCGCCCGAGTCCGCAGCTCCAATCCAGCGACCATATTTCTGAAAATTTCTCCAGTACTTGCAAAGTCTGAGAAGATGTCCGGGGATGCATCGGCAGGGTGAACATGTATCGCGCGACATCAATTTTCATCATGCCGCAGGAAACTAGGCGCTGTAGGCATGGTACAATCATGTTTGACATAACTGTCCATATATCGCGAGGGTGTTTCCCTGAGTTGGGCAACGTAGCCCCGGACTGAACAGGGGCGTCTTGTTCAGAAATGGAAGTAGGAGACATTGTCGTACGAGAGACATCCACGGAGCCCATATCACTCTGGAGAGAGTTGGTACGCGTATGTGCTCGTCCAATGTCGGATTCAGGGATGGTATTTTCAGTCCGAGCGATGTAAGCCAACACAAAGACGCCGCCACGCCGAAACTCGCGAGCTCGTGCATTTAAACACAACGTCAGCTCAGCATGAGCAATAGTATGCAACGAAATATCCGTTGCAGGGGAATGTGTCCAGTGCAAGTCCATGAGACTGAAGCCCAAGTTTAACGAATCAGGAGGAACAATTCTGGACCCAAATGGGCGCGCCACACAGGAACTAAAAATGGCATTCTGAAGTGGTGGATTTTGTGACGACTGCCACAGAGGATCAAGATAAGACTCTGGGTGCGTATCTAGGACTTGTTGAAACCAGCGAAAATCTGATTGAGCCACGTCTTCATGTACAATCACAAAATTAATAACATCAGCTGTTTCTTTGGCCAGGCCAGCCATAGTAGCGCGATGGGATGGTATAGATACCGTGCTTCCTTGCGACTCTGCGATGGCCACGGATCCTGGCTTTACAGCGAAAGCAATAGTGGCAAGTTGCTCCAAGACAGTCCGAAGCAAATGGATAGCACGAGAATTCATACAACCGTATTCGGCAATCATGACTGTTCGGGAGGGGCCAATTGGTACCGTATTCAAAAGCAATGGAAGGACTGTATTCAGTTTCGCGCGGAGTCCAGGACCAAAGTGAGTAGATCCACTGTTGGAAAGGTCCGAAAAGGCACTGATATTGCCAGAAGACCTAGAATGCTCAGGTATGGGTCGAATTGGTGCGGCACTGGATTGAGCATAAGGGCGTGAGTCCGTTTGTGTAGTCGCTGCAGATGCCCCGTTAGCCATTGACGTAGAAATACCAGCATTCAAATTAGCCGGCAAACGATAGCTGGCTTCTAACTGTCTTGCCGGAGAGACTAGTTGAGGAGAGTCTGTAGACATGGAATGTCTCGGGAAATCTCTCGACGAAGAATAAAGAGAGTTGACGTTACTCTCTTTAAAGAAGTCGCCATCCCTCTGAGTTGGAGGTGCCTTGCTCGACCAGGTGCTTACAGATTGTGATTCATTCGAAGACTTTTCTTGAGATTTGGATGCGTCAAGATGTAAATTTGATGACAGTCGCTCACGAACAGCTTCTTCAGATCCAAGAAAACTGTACGCCACGGGCAAATAGTCAGATATTCGACGTTGTGGTAAAGTTTCCGTGGATGCTACATTGGTGTCCGTATCGGCATCATCTGATGATATTGTACCATTACAAGTCCATTGGTTACCTTCCTCATCCTTTTGAGAACCTGAATCCGAAATTTTTTGATATACGATAGCTTGAGGGGATGTGCAGAGTTCGGTCGTTAAAGTATCGCCAGTTTGTTGATGCACGAAAAATGGATTCTTCCTTGGCCGTGTATTGGCATCTATAGTGGATGTAAATCCATCCTTCGGAGAAATTGATCCCTTAGAGGCAAAATTTTCAGATGAAAAGGTAGCTGTGGTCATCCCCGGTTCCTCAAAAGACTCTAGGGGCATCAGGTGTTAGAGTGATTCTTATCCAAAGAACCGGGTATAATCAATATGGTTGAGAAGGTATACCTCCTCAATCCTAAAATAGAGAGTGAAAGCAAGCGGACCGAAACCAGAAATGCCTAAGAATAGAGCACGTAGAATAGAGCTCGTATACGGTATACAAAACGATCTCAATCCGGAATAATGACGGAGCTATTGCAAGATCGCCAAGCCAAACCAACATCATCACGTGATAATACACGGGCTACGAAATGAACAGCTTGCAGCAATCCGACAAGGCATATACGTGGCCTGTGCGCGGGCACACAAAGCAACCATCCATGCTTAGAGATGAGAGCCATGTGATACCCTAGAGTAAGCTTATATCACATACCTCCTCTGAATAAACTATCCCGTTTGGGAGGCACATGGGCGGGTTACGGTCATCCATGACTTTGCCGGTTATTCGACATATGAGAGTAGAATTATTGTGATGATTTCGTGGAACCTTGGCAGCGAGTGAACCAAGCCTGTTGGATTGACATGTAGGACAGGTTCTGTGCATACCTAAGATGAAGGCTTCAGGGTAGGGGGTATCCTTTTCGTGGCCTGCAGCCGTGTTGGGGGTGCAAGGTAAAGCCTTAAGGCTTGAAAGGCCAGCACTCAATGCGATGTGAATGAGCGGCGTTTGTAGGACGTGATATACCTTGAACGTTGTATTCCGAAATTCATTTTTCAAGAGATTCCAGCGGTTTTTGTCGTACAGGTCGGCATACAATCCACTTGATTTTTGAAACGCGAGAATGCCCATGGCACGCTGAATACGACTGTGGCATTCGTGGCTCGTGTTCAAACTTTTTGCAATTGAAAGAAAGTGCTTGCGCGCATACTGAACAGCCTTGCGACGGCCTTCCATAGTACCGGGCCGCACAAGCTCGATATATTCTTGGAGCCTGAGTTCCAACTCCAAGGTGCTATCGATCTTTCGAAGCACGGCCTTATTCTCATGGCACCATTCAAGAGCAAGATCACAAGAAGGTGATTGATATTTTCCTTCGCAAAAAGATAGAGATTCCTCAATTCGACGCATACGTTGAAATATATCGAGATCCACAAGAGTCTGTGTGAGATAGGTACGACGTACGTCAAGGTGATGTTGTGACGTGATATCGGAAGCCACATCCGTAAGACCACGATGAAGCATATAATCCACAAGGAACCTCTTTAGTCTAATATCATGCCAACTTGACAAAGAGGGTTTGTCGTGTACGGACGCACGAGAATGAATATGTGCCACTCGATCCTCTATCCGTGTGACAAGATCGCTTTCTTCAGCTTCCAGAATAAGAATTGAATTTAGTAATGATGAAATCCGATATGACAACGCTTTCATGGATTCTTCATGGTCAGCATTGGGTTGAGACTGCCAAGATTGCAGAGCATTGTGAAAATAAGTAAACTCCCTATCGCACACACGTTGATGTGCTTTGAGTTTTAGGCGAAGACATTCAACAGGTATTATTAGACTGTTTTTCTCGAGTATAGCAACGTCTTCAACGCGCTCATCTCGCATATTTTGTATGAACTGGCCAAGACCAGGTCTAGACCCTTGATCGCGGAACGTCCCTCCACAAGGCGCACACACCACCAGCGAGCCAAAAAGCTACTAATGATCACGAAGGTCAAATTTGACCAAGAATTTTGCAGCTGTTGAAACATGCATTGGGGGCTATAAAACACGATAGGGCAAACATGATTACGTACGACAACCAAGTGAGAGTCATCGCACGGTAACATGTTATTCATCATATCCAGCGACATAAAGGGTTATTGAATGAATTTAAAAAATACAGGTTCGCGGGTTCCTCATCCATAGTTGAGTATAGAAGTGGACCAATGCGGCCTGCAAAGGGCGCTTGCTGTCACATATGGCCCATAATGGTAGGAATCCATTAAGCGAACATCTTGCGCGCCTCCTCGGCGGCGGCCACCATGGCCTTGAGCTGCGCAGTGCACTCGTCCCACGAGCGGGTCTTGAGACCACAGTCGGGGTTAACCCAGAGCAGCTGAGGGTCAATGAACTGGCTCATGTCCTTGATGCGCTGCGTCATCTCCTCGACCGAGGGCACACGAGGCGAGTGGATGTCAAACACACCCGGACCAATCTCGTTGGGGTACTTGGTCGACTGGAAGATTTTAAGCAGCTTGGCATCGCTCTTTGAGTTCTCAATCGAGATCATGTCAGCATCAAGGGCAATCACCGAGTCCATGATGTCGTTAAAGTCCGAGTAACAGAAGTGGCTGGCCGTGTTCATGGCATCAGAAGCACCGCTGACAGAAAGACGGAACGAGTCAACAGCCCACTTGAGGTAGGCATCCCATTCCTTGCGGCGCAGAGGCAGACCCTCACGGATAGCAGGCTCATCCACCTGCACAGCACGAATGCCAGCCTTTTCAAGGTCAACCACCTCATCGCGCAGAGCCAAGGCAATCTGGAAGGCCTGGACATCCTTGCCAATGTCAACACGAGGGAACGACCAGTTCAGGATGGTAACGGGACCAGTGAGCATACCCTTCATAACCTTCTGGGTCAGGCTCTGGGCGTACGACGACCAGCGGACGGTCATCGGGTTAGGGCGCGACACATCCGATACCACAATCGGGGGGCGCACATAGCGAGAGCCAAAGCTCTGGACCCACGCGTTCTGGGTGAACACAAAGCCCTCGAGCTGCTCACCGAAGTACTGCACCATGTCGTTACGCTCGGGTTCACCGTGGACGAGCACGTCAAGGCCAAGCGCCTCCTGCCTCTGCACGACCGACTTGATCTCATCCTCAAGGAACTTCTCGTACTCCTCCTGGGAAATCTCACCCTTGGTGAAGCGGGCACGGTATTGACGGATTTCTTTGGTCTGGGGGAACGAACCAATGGTTGTGGTAGGGAACGGAGGCAGCTTGAGGAACTGACGCTGGACCTCACGGCGCTGGGGGAACGGCGACTTGCGGTTGAAGTCCTCGGGCTTGATGTTGGCCACACGCTCGCGCACAGCGGGGTCCGAGTTCTTCTCAAAGTCGCGACGAGCAGCAATGCTCTTAGCGTTCGCAGCAAGCTTCTCTTGCGCAGCCTCAGGGTTCTGCAGGACCAGGCCAATGGTGGCCACCTCACCGCACTTCTCAGTGGCGAACGAGAACCAGTCCTTCACTTCATCCGAAAGCTTCTTCTCGTTGGCAAGAGTAATAGGGGTGTGCAGCAGCGACGACGACGAGGCGACCTGCACGCGATCAGCACCAATAGTATCGACAGCCTTCTTGGCAAGCTCAACAGCCTTGGCCAAGTCGGTCTTCCAGATATTACGACCCGACACAAGACCGAGCGACAGGCCGATCTTGGTAGGGGCCACCGCCTTCAGAACAGCGTCAAGCTGCTCAGGGGCACGGTCAAGGTCAATGTGAAGACCAGCAATAGGCAGCTCCTTCACAAAGTCAACATTGTCCTCCAGACGGCCAAAGTAAGTGGCAATCAGGATGTTGAGCTCAGGCACGGTCTTCTGGAAGAACTCGTAGGTAGTCTTGAACTCGTTAGCGAGCTCCTTGGCCTTGTCGACCACAAGGATGGGTTCGTCGACCTGGACCCAGGGGGCACCAGCAGCGTGAAGCTGTTTGAAGAGCTCAGCATAGACCTCATTCAGCTTGGGAAGAAGCGTGAATTGGTTAAAGTTCGGGTCCTGAGCATCCTTCGACACTTTTCCGAGCCACAGCAGGGTAATGGGACCCACAACCACAGGACGGGCATTGTAGCCGGCCTCCCTGGCCTCAACAAACTCGTCGACAGGCTTAGTGTTGTTGAGCTTGAACTCAGACTTCTCCGAGAACTCGGGAACAAGGTAGTGGTAGTTCGAGTCGAACCACTTCTTCATCTCCGTGGCAGGGAGATCCACGCCACCCTTCTGGTGACCACGAGCCATGGCGAAGTAGGTGTCGAGGGGCGAGAGGCCCGACTTGGCGTAGGCATCCGGGATCACACCAAAGGTGTTCGAAGCGTCAAGAACGTGGTCGTAAAGCGAGAAAGTACCAGTAGGAACAAAATCAACACCCTGCTCCTTGATGGTGGCATAGGTGTTGAGGCGCTGCTCCTTGGCCACCTTCAGAAGCTCCTCGGCGCTGATCTTGTCACCCCAGTACGCCTCGAGGGCCTTCTTCACCTCACGCTGGGGACCAATGCGGGGAAAGCCAAGAACGGCAGAAGTACTGTAATGTCAGGATAATGTTCTGAAGATCTAGTACGTACGCCATGATTGTATGTATAGAACGGGTTCTGTTACGGGGAACGAGAGCCGTTCGAAAGTGGATCCGAATGGTAAGAAGAAAGCCGCAGAACGGGGGCACCCGAGACCTTCGATGTATCCACGTGCACGCTGGAAGGGGCTGCCAGCGCATTAAGCACGTATGATGAAAGAATGTGGACCAATTCAGCCAATCGCTATGCGCTTCTGCAGAAGGTCACTCGACCGATATTAGACGCACGCACCTGAGGATCATAATCTGCAGGAAGAGTCACACGCACACCGCATGCATTACCAGTGTCTCGGCTTTAGAAACGATATAGGTAGAACATAGACGCATCCAACGCGGAGCGATTGTAACCAGTAGTGTCCCGTCGCTGATTCATCTGAGCTGCATCCCGGCATTAAGATAAGGGATATACAAGTGTAACATGCGCACTATCACGCTAGGTCCCGCAACTGCAATCCAGTCGCCGACGGAAATGAAGTCCGCGACAGGCAGAGAACATGATAAAAGTCTGACGCAATTAGGACTTTCCTAGAAAAGAGAAAAAAAAATTGGCGACTATGTAAAGAGGAAGAAGAATCTTACAACAATAGAGTCAGGGTGCCGACATAGGGATATGGGACCACGGATATACAAATGGAAATGTCTTGGAAGAAAAGTTGGACAACAGAGGCATGTTGTAAAAACTCGACATGATTAGAATGACGAACGGAGCGGAGGGGCTGAAAGTAACTGGCAGGACAGCTTAACAGTAACGACCAGGAATAACAGACTCACAGCCATCCTCATCATGCGAAACATCGCAGTACTTGTCATCAACGCAGCAGCGGATACAAGCGCGACCGTCAGAGGGTTCGACGAGCTCCACGTAGGACGAGTAGCCAAGACACACAGAGCCCTCCGGGTTACCACGACCACCGTTGCCGTTCGAGTCGTATTGGCCACCATCATCGTGCGAGAGGAGAGTGCTCTGGACCTTAGGGTTGATGCAGCCAGTCAGTTGAACGTAGTGACGGGTCTTCTTAAAGTGCACTTCCTTCCAGAAGCCAGGATGGATCTGGCCTTGCGACGAATCATAGGGCTTGGAGCAGAACGAACGCATACGACCAGGCGACTCACTGTCACCAATGCTCTCACGATGGCGGGGAAGAATCAGACAGTAGTCCGAAGAGCTCGTCACCCACACTTGGTTATCGGGCGAGGCGCGACGAGTCAAGTTCGAAGGAGCGGCCACAACGGCGGCAGCGATAATGCTAAGAGCAGCAGCAAACTTGAGGGCAACCATTTTGAAGTAGGGGACTCCAGAGAAAGCACTCACTTATATGGACCAGAGTAAGTTCGATATGAAGTTATTAAAAAGTCGGCTTCGCTAGTATATCACCGAAATGTTCTCATGGGATTCCGTCGACGCAGTCTGACACGGTCATATTCTGGGGTTTGGGG
Organism: Malassezia dermatis; assembly: GCA_001600775.1. Classification (NCBI taxonomy): domain Eukaryota; kingdom Fungi; phylum Basidiomycota; class Malasseziomycetes; order Malasseziales; family Malasseziaceae; genus Malassezia; species Malassezia dermatis. The sequence continues at coordinate 24,939 of BCKX01000001.1, forward strand.
CTTCCCTGTTGGCCCGATCATATTGCTACGCCAGAAGAACGAATCCAACGCGTCGTGGTCAGAAAAGTAGGGCAAGGATGTAAATAAACATGCACAGCGTTCTCCAATTAAAAACATGCTTGGGTAATACCTGCGATCACCCTTGTTGCATTTATTTGCAGTTGCAACAGGTGACCGACCTATCACTTCGGAAAGCCCCGCAATTGCGAGGTGGGTTATGTGCATGCGCATGTGGCGCATCAGCTGACCCGACGTGAGGGTACTAAACTCCAACCGGACAGACTTTGCACGTAAAGCCCCCGTGCACCTTACCACGACTTAACCATGCGTTATAGCACCGTCTTGGCAGCGCTGGCTCTGCTTGGCACTTCGACAGTGGGTGTTTGGGCCGCCCTCCCTGATCAGATTGATGTGAAGGTGAAGAACCTCACTCCGGAGGACACGATCTACGACCGCACTCGTCATGTGTTCTACCAGTCGAATTTGTACAAGGGCCGCATTTCGGTCTACAACCCTAAGACCAAGTCGCACTTTAACGTGCACATTGACGGTGCCTCTTCTGGTGGCGATGGTGAGCAGCAGATGTCGGGTCTGTCTCTCCTGACCCACGACAACTCGAAGCGTCTGTACGCTGTGATGAAGAACGCCAACTCATTCAACTTTGCCGACCAGTCAGACCATGGTCCGAGCTCGTTCCACAGCTTTGAACTCCCTCTCTCGGAGAACAGCAAGCCTGTTTGGTCGGTGAACTTTGAGCACGTTCAGAACGAGTTTGAGAAGAAGGCCGGCAAGCGTCCGTTCGGTGTGGTGCAGTCGGCTCAGGATCGTGACGGTAACTCGTACGTTGCCTTTGCTCTGGGTATGCCCGCCATTGCCCGCGTGAGCGCTGATGGCAAGACGGTGAGCACCTTTGCCTGGGAGTCGGGCAACGGTGGCCAGCGCCCCGGCTACTCGGGTATTACCTTCGACCCCCACTCGAACAAGCTTATCGCGTTTGGCGGTCCTCGCGCTCTGACTGCCTTCGATGTGAGCAAGCCCTATGCTTGGCCGGAGCCTGTTAAGATCAACGGCGACTTTGGCTCGCTGTCGGGCACTGAGAAGATTATCACGGTCCCTGTGAACAATGAGAGTGTTCTCGTGGGTGCTCGTGCTCCTTACGCCATTTCGTTCCGCTCGTGGGACAACTGGAAGTCGGCCAACATCAAGAAGACCAAGCGCTCGGAGCTGAAGAACAGTGGCTTCACTGCCGTTGCCGACTACTACCAGGGCTCCGAGCAGGGTCTCTACGCTGTAAGCGCCTTCTTCGACAACGGTGCGCACGGTGGTCGCAGCGACTATCCGCTGTACAAGCTTGACAACAGCATCCTGAACTTTTAAGTCACAGTGCGATTCTTTCGCTAGGCTGTTAGTGGCTGGACCATAGACGTTTTCTGGTAGACATCTCTCACGTGTTATTCCTCCACATGTGTTGGTGACATTGCATGGCTAGCCGTGTTGTAGTTTCAAGAGCCATGTCTTTGATTTTGTCACTGGGAACAACGGCTGTGACCTATGTCTATCCATTTTATGCGACATACAAGGCACTAATGGCCACATCACATATGGCTATCCCAACTGCTCAGAATGAGAAGCCGGTCGAGAAGCCCACCGAACTAAGCGAGTTGGAGACATGGACTATGTACTGGTGTGTGATTTCACTCTTCTGGGCGATAGATACATGGCTTGGCTGGACGTTCCGCTGGTATGTGATTTTTCTTACAGACAGGGTGGTTTTGTATGCGCATGCCAAGTTCCTATTCGCCTGTTGGCTCGCCTTGCCGCAAACGCGTGTATGTATTGGATCTAACAACAGGGAGCCTCGGTGCTGTACAAATCGTATGTGGAACCATTTATGAGCGAGCACGAGGGTGATTTGGAGGATATGCTAGAGGCAGGGCGAGTCAAGGCCCTGTCAGTACTCGGCACCACCGTCAGTGTCATCACCAACATTGTCCAGTCCGAGTTCTTAGCGGGCCAAGATGCGCCGACTCCGACGGAAGGTGCAGAGCCCGCCGAGGAGTCGCCTACGGAGAAGGGCGCCGTGGAAAGCATGACCGAAATGGTGCCCTCCCAGCTACAAGAGATGGCTCGGTCTGCCCGCTCCACAGCGAAGCAGTGGATCTCTGCGGGTCAGCAAACGCCTCCTGAGCAGCCACGTCACAAGCTACCCCGCTTCCGTCGAAAGGCCAACTAAAATGTGTCAATTAGAGTATAAATGCATCCTTTCAATGGCAAGTGCAAGAACGACGAGCTGCCCTGGCGTTTGCACAGAGCCTGCACGGTATTTGCGCATATGTGCCGTGACTTCACTTGCAGACAAAAGCGCCTGCTGCGAAGCGGGTTGAATGTCATCCTGTTGATGCAGCAGGTATGCTCCAATCAAAGTCCCTGAGCGCCCGATGCCGGCAGAGCAGTGCACCCAGACGGGTCCTCGCGGCTCGATGCTGCGCCGCTGCAAGGCATGGGCCCCTTCGACAAGGCCGATCAACACCTGAGGGTCCAAGGCACCATGGTCAGGCCATCCCTCGAAATGCAACTGTATCAGTTCTTGCTGCCGTTGATCCTGCAGGGACATGATACGTAAGTGCCGCACGCGTAGGCTGGGCACGTTGTGTGCGAGAGGCGCTGACTCGGCATCAAAGACGTCATGGGCCGCTTTTTCTGATAGCAACGACACTTCCCAAAGGTTGGAAACGATCAACGACTCAGAGGTGCTGAGAGGCCAGTACCGATCGCTCTTGGGTAAACCATGCTCGACGAGCGGCGTGAGATTCACCAATACGCTTGTTTTCTGTGCCACCAAGTGCTCGAAAAAGGTCGCAAAGGTGCTAGGTATAGGCGCTTGAGATGCAATACATCCATCCTCGCCCGATGCTCCAGGCATAGGAGGTATGAAAGATGCATTGATATAGGGCCCTGGAAGTAAAGCGTCGTCGTCTCGAGTCAGTAGGTAGACGTACATGGATACACATTGGCATAGCGATTTGAAGCTGGATTGCTATTAAAATGTGTTACAGGAAAATCAGGGTGCCCCATGCGCCCAGCATCGATGGTATTCAAATGAGCTAGGACCTGTTGCGCTGCCTGGCACAGAGCCGCTGGGGCGTCTGCCATCGCAGGACGAGAGTGGAGGCCGATGCGCTCGGACGGCGCACCCGCTTTCCCACCATGGTGTGGACGGCACGTGTGGCTAGCGCGACCCACAACAGTGTGCCGGAAAGTGAGATGGCCATCACAGAGATGGAGCTCTTAGAGCAGAACCAGAGGCGCCTGGCCAGCCTGACGGGCCGCATGACGACCATCCTGAATGGGTTAGACCGGCGGCTCGTGAAGCTGGAAAGCAGCATTCTGCCGATCCACAGGAGCACGCAGACTTTGTCGCGCATTGAACACAACGTGGAAGCCGTTCAAAAAAACCTTGAAGTGAGTTTGCGCCATTATGGTGTGGTCGTTGATGATGAGCCTGCGATTCTGCGGGGCCCTGATCCACAAAACCCGTGGCCGTACTTGGAGCTCATCCAACGAGTGTCAAAGGATGCTGCTACAAGAAAAGCGGCACAAGGAACACAGGAACGCGTGCAGAGCAAAATGGACATGCTCATCGAGCAGGGAACGCGCAAGGTCACAGAGCTTGTGCGCGAGTATACGATTGCGGAATCTCGGCCTACCGACCCATTGGCATTTGTGCGCGCCGGCGCCGCAGCACCTATGCCCTCGCAAGAGTGTCTGACATCCGTCAAAGCACTGCTTCAGTTTTTATCCACCCTGCCTGATGCTGCCACGGGGTCCGCGAGTGGCCTGAGCATGGCGCTACAGGCCTTCTCTTCTGTGCGCTCCGTGTACCTGACGTCTTCCTTGCAAGCCCTGCAAGAGCATGTGCTGCATGTAGCAGCACAAATGCAAAACACGTCTGTTCGTGCCTGCCGCGAAGCCTATGTTGAATACCAGAGGGGTGCGGCGGCCCTGCAGGAATGGTTGCTGGCTACGACCCGCATGATCCAGCAGGAGCAGCAAGCACTTGCCATGCTGTTTGATGGGATGAAGTGGGATCACTTGCGCAGCAGCACCGCGACCAAAATTCTACAGCCACTCATGACATCCATGAACCAAGCGCTGCCGACTATATTACCCCGGCTTCAACATGGGCTCAATGCCCACCGGTTCCTCGTGCTGGACTTTGTGGGGGCATGCCAGGCTGTCCTTGGGGAGGATGCACATGTGTGGGTCGAGTGCCTCCAGCCCAGCGTGTGTGATGCAAGAGTGCTGGTAGATGCTTATTCCAGCTCGCGGCGCGATGCACAACTGTTTTTCCCTGAAATCTTGCGCGACATCAAGGTCATTCCTGTTCAGGGAGAACAGGATGTCCTGCGTGTGAGCGTTAGCGATCTATCGAAACTGGGTTTGATGTTGCTGCGGGGAATGCTCCCGTTTCAGGATGTGATCCTGGGCGTTTTCCGGGATATGGGATCCAAGAACTGGACAGAGGCTGGGTGGGACGCGCCAGTCACCATCACTACCGCACCTCCTGAGCACATGTGGTCCGACTACTGCAGGGACCTGGTAGGATCGATTGTGTCCTCCCTCGAACGTAAGTGAATCCTACTGACCTAGGCTCTGTGGTCGCGGCGCCTCAGCCAACGATCTCCTCTATTTTCTTGCTCAAGTGCGTTTCCATGATTTACACAGCAACCTGGTATACTTGCAAAAAGAATTACGTGGGATGGCATCAGCCATGCAGCCCATGGCTGTCCAGATGAGTGAGCAGTTGCTCTCCCAGGCCGTGCGTTCCGCTCGTACATTGTACCTGGAGTCGTGGAATCCCGTGGTACAGTCCCTGGTGGATGATTCCTCGGCCCCTCGGCCCAGTGCCATGAGCAAGTTGGGTGCCTTGGGTGATCGAACGCAACGGGTGGACCCATTGTCGTACGTTGTGCATGTTGACATGTGCAGGCGATTCTTTGAGCATATCCAGGAGATGGTACAGATTCACCGCGAGCATCGAGTCCATCGGGACATGGGACTTGCTGACTCGCTCCGGGACGATGTCATTCGGTATGTGCATGAGTGTTAATCAAAGTTTGGTAGGGCCCTTATACTCGGTGACGATGGCCAAGCAAAAGAACGACAAGCGTAGGTGGAGTATACTAGCTGACCTGAACAGATCGTCCTCCTCGCTTGTCGGTGCAGGAATTGGAAGGCATGATAGTTCAGATGTTTGCGTAGGTAGAGGCAGGTATGCGAACCATCATGCCTTGCGCTGGCGTGGAGTGCGCACGACCCATGGTTAGGTAAGCAAGGTTCGAACTTCTACAACGACAGGGTCTAGCGTCGCAGTCTCGCCTAGGCCGAGCAGCCACACAAGCGTCTTTCCATCCCCACCACCCTTGCAACACAAGCTGGTCTTGTGTACCCTTGCCCCTCCCCCTAAGCGAATTCCCTTCTTTTCTCCCCTATACGCGACACTATCATGACTGCCTGGCCGCTGTCCTCCGCTGGTCGGAGAGCCTCTGTGGGTTTTGTCGGTTTCCTAACGCTATCGCTACTGATCGCCCATGGTACCTGCTCGCCCATGAGGGTACACCTGTCGCATATGCACCATCTTTATGCACGAGCCCCTATCGAGTCCACATCGGCGACGGAATCTAGCCTGGTTGCTTCGAAGAGTGACGATGGCGACTCTGTTTTCTCGCCAAAGAACAGCTTCTTCCCTGCGATGGTGGTTGTTGTGGCGGCTACTGCACTCATCTTGCTCATCGCCTTGTGTCTGTACATTCGCTGGCTGTGGAAGAAGTCAGGATCTACCAGAGACACAGAGACTCTCTCAGTATGCACCATGCCGGAAAAGCTTGCTGTGTCTGGTCAGGATCACCCCACTCTACCTCGGCCCCAGCCCGTGGCTTCCAGTGTCGCGCGCGGATCGTCTGCTCGGTTCAAGGCCCTCTCGGATTGGCCGACGCCGTTCCTCGCAGGCACTGACTTGGCGGACGAATCCATCTATCCAGCGCATGCCTCGCACTCTGTGAGTAAGCCGCAGCGCGATAGCATGTATTCGGACTATGCATCCACGTTTTCGTTGGACAGCAAGGGGTCGACAGAAGCGGCAAACCTCCGCCAGACCGACTTGTCCCAGCCTTGCGTGACGCATGGATCACCTAACTGGATCATCCAGGCCTATGAAGACGATAATGATGCTGATGTATCCTATACGCAAGTGGCATACGCCCGCTGATGCCCGGCGGACGCCCTGCTCCTCCCTAGCCTCCGTAGCACTCACGTGATGATGAAAACGGTCAAGTCCAAGCGCCCGACTTCCCTGCACGTCCCATCTCGGCGGTATCATGGATGCCGCTCTGCAAGATGCTATTAAAAAGGGCAAGACCCTAAAAAGTGTGTAGCATATAACTTACATACAGAGGTGCAAACGAATGATCGATCTGCCCCGGCGGTAGCAGGAAATGCCGCACCTAGTGCGGGTGGCAGTGCCCCTACGGTTCGGGCGTCGGCACCACGCATACCTACCGCACCGCCTGTGCCTAGTGGCCCACCCGCTGGTATCGGCGATATATTTGCGGCGGGACGACCGAAACTCCGTTCTGTCTCCGGCAACACAAGCACTAGTCCTGCAGGTGCGTTGACCTTATCACTGATTCAGTTCCCCAAAGCCGACCGCCGCCACCACCACCACCGCCCGGTGCGGCCATTAACAGACCCGCCTTCCGTACTCCTCAGCCACCACGCCCGCCTCCTCCACGCCCGTCAGCGCCTCGCCCGCCCGCCCCAGGCGTGAAAACCGCCAAGCCGCCGCCGCCAGCGCCGCCGCCCAGCAAGCCTGCCTTTCTTAGCTCCAAGCCTCGTCCTCCGGCCCCACCACGCACGCGTGCTCCAGCCCCGGCGCCACCATCCCCAGCGCCGCCACCGCCGCCGGCCCCGGCAGCAACTTCGACTGCACCACCGCCACCACGATCCCGTCCTCCGCCGCCCCCTACCGCTCCTACACGCGCAGCGCCGCCACGTCCCCCTTCGTCTGTACCACCAGCACCTCCTTCTGCACCAGTATCGGCGCCAGCAGTGTCCATGCCGTCTCCGCCTCCTGCTCCAGCACCCCCATCACCTCTGACGGCGACCGTGCAGCCACCTCCTGCAATTACGGGAGCTGGACTCGGCCTATCTTCGGCGTCGGCCCGTGCGCCTCCCGTACAAACTGAACCAACGCCGTCATTTTCTGCCTCTTTGTCTGTGCGCAGCGAGCCTGTTTCGTTGGCTCCGTCCCGAGGTAGGTACTCGATTCGCTTACCTATGCAGCGGTGTCACCACCCCCCAAGTCGGGCCACTGGACCTTTCCTACGTCTTCACAGTTCCCACCTCCCAGGTCCTTCCCTCGAACGGTCCATCAATACCCAAGTGGCTCCCAGCATGGCTCGTCGGGCGCCCACGCGCGGTCCTGATTAGGGCTCTGAGCACATAGCTAGGCGTGTGATCTGTATGTTTAGTCATATACCTACAGGGCCGTGTTTCATGCACTGACATGAAGCCGAGAGAACTTCGTCGCGGTTTTCCAGTCACCCAAGGCGGTTTTGCGACGACTCGAACGAGTCCCCGCCTCTAATTTCCCTTTTAAAATGTCGGCAGAGAGTGAGGCTCCTCGCGTGAGTGAGGGTGAGAGTACGCAGGTCTCCCCACAGAAGAGTGCTCTGGCACCTGAGCCAGAGGCGGCCTCGCAGGCTGCTTTAAACACGGCGCTGAAAGAAAACGATGTGGGCTCTTCCTCGGACTTGGTCAAGGAGGGCCAGGAACTTCGGACAGTATTCCAGGACCCTGTTTCATTTAACGTAAAGCATCCGCTCTACAACAAATGGACGCTTTGGTTCGATAACCCTGGACACAAGGGCTCTTCTAGCGCCAAGGAGCGTCGGGAAAGCTGGGGTGCGAACCTGCACCGTGTCGTGGACATCACGAGCGTGGAAGAGTTCTGGGGCTTGTACAACAACATTGTGCCCCCCTCGACCCTGCCGCAGAGTGCCAACTACTATCTTTTCAAAGATGGCATTCAGCCGGCGTGGGAGGACCCTGCCAATGGCAATGGCGGAAAATGGAGTATTCAACTTCCTCGTGAGAAGCACCGCAGTCAGATTGACAAGCTGTGGCTCTATACCATGCTCTCTGCGATTGGCGAGATGCTTGAGACGCCGTCGCCTGAATCGAAGTTGCCTGCCTCGCGGGAGGAGGAGCTTGTCACTGGTGTCATTCTGCAGGCGCGCTCCAATTACTACCGTATTTCCGTGTGGACTCGCCGCGCCGACGAGTGGGACGTGCAGATACCAGAGGGCGAACCGGTACCTGAGTCTGTGGCTGTGGGGCGCCGTCTGGTTGAACTAGGTCGTTTCTTCAAGACAGAAGTTCTCGGATACCCGCTGGATGCGAAGGTTGGCGGCGGTTTCTCGTCCGAGGTCGAATTCCAGAGTCACAAGGACAGCGAAAAGAAGCGCGGCAAGCGCGCCCTTGTGTAATGCCAGTAGTGCACACACTTTATGGATACATATACAGGATAGAGGTTGGGGTCTCGGATTACTATGATACAGTTACTGCGAGACGGAATTAGGTACTTGAGCGAGCCATGGGTCCTTCAAAATGTCGTCCGTCATGATGCGCATTTTCGGGTCGGGGCAAAGCATCTTCTTCAGTAAGGGGCGACATTCTCGGGGCGACAGGTTGGGCAGTGGGCTGGGAGTTGCAGTAGCAAGATACGAGTGAACAAAGTCCTGGAACGTCGGGTCGGACATTTTGGCGACACGCCACGGGAGCTCCTGGCACTGCATGCAGTAAAAGACAATTGCGACTGCCCAAATGTCCACGAGGCGTGCGTCGTACTCTTTCTGCTCAAATTGCTCCGGAGCAATGTACGGCTCTGAACCGCATAGACCCTTGCTGTAGTGTGTCGACTTCTCCCAGCACATGCGGAAAACGTCGCTCACACCAAAGTCGGTGATCTTGATGTGACCTTTACCATCAAGCAGCAGATTTTCGGGCTTGATATCCCGATGAGCCACGCCCATGGAGTGCAGGTAGTGGATACCGTGGATGGTCTGCTTGAAGTACGAGTCCATCTCCGCATGCTTCATACCCCCCTTCTTGATAGCAGCGTACAAATCGCCGCCCGGACAGTACTCCATCACCTCGCACCAGTGCTGATTCTCATCCTGCACAAGATCCACGGTTTCCACCACGTTGATATGGTGTAGAGTGGATGAAATGCAAAATTCGGACGTGAGTTTTTTCACGTAGTCTTTTTCAGACTCATTCTTGCGGCGCTTGCGGAACTCTTTTACCGCATACACCTTGTCCTCGCTCTTGTCGCGCTTGTGTGCAATGCGGACCACGGCACTCGCACCTTTGCCAATAGCCACACGCTCACACGTGCCGTACTTCTTCATCAGGCTCGCCACCTCGCCATTGTTGGTCCCTCCGCCGACCACGCTGCCCATACGCTTTTTTTCTTTCGCGCCCTTACTGTGAGCACTGCCATCGGAGCGGTGCGACGCCGACGAGCCACGGCGGGCAATCATGGGACTGTTCATGATCATGTCACGCAGCGAAGAGCCAGTGCCACTGCCCTTGGCCTTGTCGGACACAATGGAATTGGAGCGACCACGCCTTTCGTGATCCTGGAGAGCCGTTGCCGTCAGGCGATTGTCCGACGTGTTGTCAGTAGTCAGGGAGTTGTTCCGGTCGCGTGAAGGCACCGCCGGTGTGCCCGATGGCCACGCACCCTGCGTACCAGAGCGCATCTGCAGGCTCTCAAACGACTCGGCCAACTCGGCCTCGTCGACTTCGCTACCAGGCCCATTTTCGCGTGGATCCATGCGAGGAGACACGGTGCCGTATTTGAACGGCGCAAACGTCGTATCATGCGGTAGCGAGGTACCCATTGAATCCGTAGGGGGTGGTGGCGCCTCTTTTTCGGCCGCGGTGGCCCCGCCAGGCAGCATGCGACGCAAGATGCGGCGCCCACTGCTCTCTTTAGCTTTTTCCGCCTCGAGAGCACTCATGTTCGGATTGGTGTTGTGGCTTACAAGAGGAGGGCGCACGGTCGCCATGGGCTCCGAGCGTGTAGGAGAGGGCGGCGGTATAGACGATGAGTTTTTATTGACATTCGCGGCATTTAAGGATTCCAAGGGAGAACGGGTGGGGGCTGCGCCGCCGTCCTTGGCATTCGTACCTGCCATGTGTACAACGAACACTTAGCAGTTTCAACCTAAATTGCACAAATGTGAAGCCAAAGAGCACAGAGGCTCGTGCTAGAGCAACAGTTTAGGGTGTGGCAAGTCGCCGTCTGCCCGTGTGCCAATTTTGCACTCGCAGCCACTGCGCCCTGATTCTCGCGAGTTCGGCCCAAGAACGGCCCGCCAACACGTGATATTATCCAGTCGCAGTCACACAGGTGGAGGCACAGAACGGCCATCTGCGTGCCCCACACCATGACTCGGCGAGAGTACGTCTCGTGCTATCTTTGAGCGGACTAACAAGCAGAACATTGTTGCATCCTAGTATTAGTACGCCTCTTGGGCGTCAATTCCAGTCTCAAGGGCGCTTCCTTACGAAATCTGCGCTTATGTACCCAAGTAAGTGACACGAGCTAACACTAGTTTTTATCACGGACGAGCCGGACGCCAAGGTGCCACTGGGCTCCATGCCGAACCAATATCGATGGGGATTGAACCGTCTGGAAGAGTTCCTAGGGCCTCTTGTTGAGCGTGGCCTGGCATCGATTATTCTCTTTGGGGTCCCCGTGCTCAAAGAGAAGGACGAAGTCGGCACACTGGCCGATGACGAGGACGGCCCCGTCATACAAGCCATCAAAAAGATTCGAGAGCTCTTTCCTTCCCTGTATGTGGCTGCCGATGTGTGTCTGTGTGAATATACGTCACATGGGCACTGTGGTGTGCTCCTGGAAGATGGTTCCATCGATAACCTCAAGTCGATCGCACGCTTGGCCGACGTCGCAGTTGCCTATGCACTGGCAGGTGCGCATTGTGTGGCACCCAGTGACATGATGGACAACCGCATCAATGCGATTCGTCAGGGCCTGGTCAACCATGGTTTGGCGGGAAGAACGACTGTCATGGCCTACAGTGCCAAGTTCGCCTCTAGCATGTATGGTCCTTTCCGGTACGTATTCATTGTATGTTCTGATATTTAGCGAAGCTGTCGCTTCCGCCCCCTCCTTTGGTGATCGCCGCTGCTATCAGCTACCTGCCAACGCGCGTGGCATGGCTCGTCGTGCGATTGTTCGTGATGTGCAAGAAGGCGCCGATATCATTATGGTGAAACCTGCGTTGCCCTACTTGGACATTCTCGCTGATGCGCGTGAGCTTGCTCCTGACTATCCACTGGCGTGCTATCAGGTCAGCGGTGAATATGCGATGTTGCATGCTACCGCGAACGCTGGTGTAGGCGACCTGCGCCGGCTAGTGGAAGAGACAATGGTATCCTTCCTCCGCGCCGGTGCCTCTCTGATTCTCACCTACTTTACCCCAGAGCTGCTGACGTGGCTTGACACGCCGTTGCCCACCTGAGATACTATGCATCTACCTGCTCCTGCTCCAGATCTTTCGGCTCCGCTGGCTCCTCGTCCTCGCCGAATTGTACAATATTGTCGATGCAGGATAGGATCAGCTCAATGCTATTTTCGCTTGTGAGGTCTAGCGGGAGGAAGGAGACCATACTGAAATCCTCGATCTACAAGTCAGTAGATAGATACATACCAACTGAACGATAACCCGGTTCAAATCGAAAAACTTGGGGTTCGTCACAGCTTGGACTTCATCGGCTAGCAGCAGAGGATCTGGATTCATGTATCGTTCCATTTCTTTCCGTCGCGCATAGGATGTGGGCCCTTCCTTGTCGTGTTGGTAGACCAAATCCATTTTCGTCATTATATTAAGGTGGGGGATATCCAAATTGATCATGGCGCTCATCGCACTTAGTACGCCAGCAAAGTACTTGGCCTTGTCATCCATAAAGTGCGAGTCCAATAGATACGTAGCACAGATCCGGAAATTGAATTGCTGCTGCATGAGCGACACAAATTTAGTGATCACGGGAAAGTGTGTGTAGAGTTCGATCTGACCAGGGCAGTCGATGACCAGATAGTCGTTGTCATAGTTGCCCAGCTCGTTCTCGAGCCAGTCCAGATTGTTGAGCAAGTAGCTAAAGTAAGTGGGGAGCACATACTCGAAGCAGTATATAAGGCCACCGTTCGGCCCCAGGTCCATCTCTTCCATGACATCTTCCAAGGTAATCAACTCGCGGATGTCTATGGACGGCTCATATTCAAATTGCTCAGCCGCGGGGTCCAAGTTGAACAGATGGATACTGCGCCCCAGACTGTGTGCATGTGTGACCAAGGATGAGCAGAAGGTGGATTTCCCAGCTCCAGCAGGCCCTGCAATGAGCCATCCTGCACGCACCTGTCACCAGGACAGCATAGCGGCCCATGCCGTCGTCGTAGGAGAAAGATCTCCTCCACACCAGGTGGAGACCCATGTCGACTCGCCAGGTGAAGACAATGTGGCACGCTACAATACAGGGACACCTACTTGATATATCGCTGCATGTGAGTCGGAGGTCTATACATACACTCATGAATTTCTTATGGAATTCTGTGCCTGCAAAATAAGTAGCGCGTACGTACGAGTAAGATCATTGACAAAGCCTCGCTGGCTCAAGCCGTTGTCGGCGTGGGCTGCCTGATTCCGGAAAATCAGGTCGTCGTCCCAGCGCTGCTGCGGGGGTAGAGACGGAGCCTGTGTCTTCGCATCGCCGTGCAGGGCCTGCTCCAAGTTCAATAGCGGATTGCCCCGTGCAATTTCCTCTTCACGAGATAGCTGTTCTTTGGCCGTCTCTGCCTGTTCGCGTCGTTCCTGTTCTTCGCGGCGCTCCTGCTTGATTTTTTCGAGCTCACGCATGAGTGCATCCGCGTCTTCCTCATCGTCATCGTCGTCCTCCTCGTCCTCGTCACTGGCAACGTCGTCGTCGTCGTCGAGACCTGGCGGGACGGTCGCCGGGGTGTTCTCTGTCGTACTTTCATCCAGCTTGACACGCTTTCCATGCTCCTCATCCTCAAATTCTTGTCCAGGATGGCGCTCAGCGTAGGCACGCTGCTCCCCTGCAGCAAGCTCCGCCTTCATTTCATCAAGCGAGCGCTTCTGTGTATCGCCAGGACGACGGAACTTGAGTTTTGTATGCGCCGGCAAGGCATGCTTAGAGAAAGCATGAGACATATGAGACAAATCCGACTTTGCTTTGGCCGGTTCCCATGTAGGGCGATGCGCGGACGACATGCTGGCTAGGCTCGCCCCTCGTGAGAGACGCAGGTGAAGGATGGCCACGTGGGAGATGTCCACTTGAGCATCCACATGCCCAGACCTGTGCGAGGCTCATGCATGTACGAGGGTGAGCATGGGGGATCCAAACCTTGTTGCCAACTACCTGTCACAAATAGAAGCGGCATGCACCTCTTGTGATACAGCTTCATTGCTACAGAATGTGGCCCTACCTTCCCAGGCCCATACAGCCTTGCAGCAGGCGCTCAGCTCTACGGTACGCTGCCACGCGCCGCTGACGCAGTCCATCGACCATGTTTGTGAAGGTCTCGAACTGTGTCCCGGTCATGCCGCACAGAACAAGCGACTCCAATCCATGGTATGCGAGCTATTGTCCTACATCCAGTCATACCCTCCGCCTCACACAAGTCCGCCGGCACCTGGCGCCTATGACGCCTGGATCAAGGTCTATACCAGCGCCAATGCAGTATTCACACTCCCTGATACCGTATGGATCATACCTGTGTTTAAATACGTATCCAATCAGCTGGTCTCATTAGCGATTCGTACCGACCGCGCGGGTCCCAGCCGCCAATATACCAAAACCATTGACACTGCAGGTCGCCTGTCCAAGAGTGCAGGTATGGCTGCAAACGACCGTACAGCAGCCCCAGCCCAACAAACCAAGCGCATCGCTGTCTTGTCCCTGGCCAATGCTAGTTTCCGTGCCTACTTTTGCTTGAACAACACGCGGCTGTGTGAGACCGTTCTAGGGTCGGTGAACAATGCTCTGCTCATGAATCGTCGCTTCGCTGAGGAAAGTGACAATGGTGAGTGCGCATACACGATGGCGGAGCGCGTGACATACCATTACTATTTGGGTAAAATTCGACTATTCCAGCACCGAGTGCAGCTAGCGGCATATCACCTCCGGTGGGCCTTTGATCATTGCACGACAGCACATTTCCACAACAAGCGTATCATTCTCATTCCCCTAGTAGCAGTTCACGCTATCTTGGGACGGTATGCCTCTTCTGCACTCCTGGCACAATTTGATCTACAGACTGTGTATGGAAATTTACTGCTTTACCTAAAGAGTGGGTGTGCGTACAAGGTCATGCAGGAACTTGACAAACACCGCGATTGGCTCCGTCCCCGGGGTCTATACATGCTATTGTGTGAGAAGCTCGTTCTGGGTTTATGGCGTAACCTGTTCCAGCGCTGCATCCGTTACCAGACCCAGCACGAAACCCCGGTATCCAACAAGCCACCCACGCTGCAGATTGCAACCCTTGTGCGACCTGCCCAGTTGGCATGGAACGATACCACATTATCCAAAGATGATGTAGAATGCATGGTGGCGAATCTGGTGGAACAAGTAAGTATGTGGCGACTACTGACACGTCAGGGATTGATGAAGGCGTATATCTTACACTCAAAGGGCGTCGTGGTCCTCCAACGTGGACCGCATAAAGGTTTCCCGACAATCGCAGATGTATACCTAAGCTAGTCCTATACAGTCTCTTCCTTCTCGGAAGGCACGGAGTATGCCGCTTCTGAGCCAGCCTCAACCGTGTCAGGCTCCTCCGTGTTCGTGTTGAATTTTCGGGCAGGCAGACCCCGCTTGAGCGCTTCTGTCCAGTCGCGCGTCTCGGTCCAGCCTACCAGAATGGCAAATACCTGGTTCACTGTCAGGACTTTGCGGGCCTGCATGTGCTGCCCTTCCAAGAATGACGGGTCAATGGGTAGCCGGGCCATCCTGAGGCCGAGCGCCTCGGCCTTTTTGGCACACAAGTGCTTGTATCGGTTACGGTCCACAATGCCGCCAATAACGTATATTTTGCCTGGCTCCAAACACTCAATGGTATCGTCCGTATCAGCGGTGAGATAAATGACATCCTCCTTTGCGCACGGCTCCAAGGTTGAGATCGCAGGCGTATCCCACATTGACTCAAGCCCACCGTATTCCAAGAGGCGAATGCCTTTCCAGCGACGCCACATGCCTCTGCTCTTTCCCTCCATGTGCTGACCAACACGGTCCTGGAATAGAGATGTCTCATTTGTGCTGGCTTTAGGGTACGAAAAGGCGCCGCTGGGCGGCGGTTCAAAGCCGAGGGCCTGTCCTGAGAGATGGCCTGCCCCTGCGAAAATCACTTCACGAAAGGGATGAGAGCTGCTCCGATTCACACCATACAAGTATCCAAGCTGCGCAGCCAGTGAGGTGGCCTCGTCAGGGGTCATCAGGTCGTCGAAGCCCAAGTCTACGACGACGCGCGCATCGAATGGCTCGGGTTTCGCCTTGGGTACACAGGCAAGGGCAGCAGCAGCGGGGTCATTCTTGGTCTGTTCTTTCTTTTGTTTCCGGCGCTCTTTCCGGCGCGCACGCTCCCGGGCCCTACGCTCGTGTTTCGTAGCTTCTTTCTTTTGGTCGCGCATCACGCGCCGCGTTAATTTCTTCGCAGCTGACTTGGTCATTGTCACTGTTTCTCCAGTGATAGGGTGTGCAATAGTGACAGGCGGAGCTGTACCTGTACCCTTCAAAGGCTGCCCTGGCTCGGAAGCCGACGCCGAGTGGGGCTCTCCCTCGTTCATGGTCGCCCAAAGTGCGAAGCCTCACCGAAAAATGGACAGTGCAGTGTGGAGAAGATTTACGTCAGCGATACATCTGGGAGCGCGAGCCGTCGCGCTTGCTGTCCATTACAGGCGGGATCCGACCCCAATCTTGTGGTCGTGTTCTGGACAGGATGGACACACCATATGGAAACGACCCTATGACTACACAATCTTATGATGCAATAAAGTATCCAAGTATGTGGTAAATTCTCTGACGTTAGATGCACGCGTAGAGCCTGCCGCTCCTGTGGCTGTGGCGGCGCAGCCAGCGGTGCCTGGGGACACCAATGCCCTAGCGGCTCCTTCCTCCTTGGAGAACGAAAAGGACTATGTGTTTTTCCAGCGGGATACGAACTATATTAGCAAGACGACACTCGATGCAGCCCGCAGTGCGAAATTACGCTTGGAGCATTCATACCGCATGGCTGTGAGTCAGGCGGTGGAGCGCAATCAGCGCCGCATTGACCTGGAAAAGAAGCTCGTACAGCCGCCAGATGGAGTTCCTGTGTCGGATGAACGAAAAGCACGGCAGCTGGCGCAGCTCGGTCGACGTGAGACTAGTTTCTTGAGACTACGTCGCACACGACTGGGCCTAAGCGATTTCCGTACAGTCAAAGTGATTGGCAAGGGCTCGTTTGGTGAAGTGCGTGTCGTACAAAAGGTCGATACGGGCAAGATCTATGCCATGAAAACGCTACGAAAGGCAGAGATGTTCAAGAAAGACCAACTCGCGCACGTCCGTGCTGAGCGCGACGTACTTGCGGAATCGAATTCTCCCTGGGTCGTGCAGTTATACTATTCGTTCCAGGATGCCGCGTACCTGTACCTTTTGATGGAATTTTTGCCAGGGGGCGACCTCATGACAATGCTGATCAAGTATGATACGTTTTCTGAAGATGTGACGCGTTTCTACATTGCCGAGTGTGTGCTAGCGCTAGAGGGCATCCACCAGCTCGGCTTTATCCACCGCGACATCAAGCCCGATAATATTTTGATCGACAGCAAAGGCCACATTAAGCTTTCAGACTTTGGTCTCTCGACGGGTTTCCACAAGCAGCACGACAATGCTTACTACCAAAAGCTCCTAGAGGACCCTCGGCAGCAAGCCCGCAATAACCAGAACAACCGCAACTCAGTCGCAGTTAACAGCATTACGCTTACGCTCAGCAACAAGGACCAAATCGCGACGTGGAAGGCAAACCGTCGCAAGTTGGCCTACTCTACTGTGGGGACACCCGACTACATTGCGCCCGAGATTTTCCTGCAGCAGGGCTACGGACAAGAATGTGACTGGTGGAGTCTGGGCACGATCATGTTTGAATGCTTGTGTGGGTACCCGCCATTCTGTTCAGACAATCCCCATGATACCTACCGCAAGATTTTGGCTTGGCGTGAGACGCTGCGCTTCCCGGATGACGTCCACCTCAGCCCTGAGGCAGAAGACATGATCCATCGGCTTGTGACGGCACCAGAACAACGCCTGGGACGCAATGGAGCCCAAGAGATCAAGGACCATCCATTTTTCGCGGGTGTGGACTGGTCCACGATCCGCCGGATCGATGCGCCGTTCGTGCCCCACCTGACCAGTGTCACTGATACGAGCTACTTCCCTACAGAAGAATACCAGGACGTGCCCGATGTGCCACCTGGTGCTGAAACTGACGTGGGTGCCAAAGATTTGGCCTTCTTGGGCTACACCTATCGTCGCTATGAAGCTAACGAGAACGCACTGTAAACCCTCCGGGTTCCTGTAACGACATAGCATCCTCTCGTGCTCCAGACGAGACGGGGGAGCCAATGACTAGCGCGCACGCTCCTTCGTTGTCGCACGTGATTGGCTCAGGCTGCAGGAAACTGTCCTCACGCTAGCGTCGTGGGGCCACCGTGCAGCAGTTGCAGTATATAGTAATTCGCAGTTCCTATAGCGCCTTGGCATCTTCGTCCTCCTACCTTCATGTTTGCGCTGTCTCGTCAGGCTGCGCTTCACACCAGCCGCTTAGGGCGCTGTGTGCGGACACAAAGCATGGGTGCCCTGCGTACTCAGCCTGTGGCCGTGGCCTACAGTCGCCAGCTTGCAACGGCGTCCCAAGACCCATTCTACTTGGAGACGCCGCGGGACACAGACAGTGTCTTTACTGCCCAAGACACGTTCCTGCGCCGCCACATCGGCCCGCGTCCGGATCAAATCCAGCATATCCTCAAGACGCTGGGCTACTCGAGTGTCGAGGAGTTCGTCGCGAAGACGGTGCCCGAGGAGGTGCTGCTTCCAGAGGCTGCTGTCGACGAACATGCCATGCCTGCCCTTGCTGAGAGCGAGCTAGCAAAGCGCAGTGAGGAGTTTGCGCGTATGAACAAGGTTTACCGCTCGTATATTGGTTTGGGCTATCAGAACACGAATGTCCCGCCCGTTATCATGCGCAACATCCTGGAGAACCCCGGATGGTACACGAGCTACACGCCGTATCAGCCGGAGATTTCGCAGGGTCGCCTAGAGTCGCTGCTGAACTACCAGACCATGGTCAAGTCGCTCACGGGCCTTGACATTTCGAATGCATCGCTTCTCGACGAGGGCACGGCAGCGGCGGAGGCCATGATCCTCGCCCTGGGCTCGGTCAAGGACAAGAAGCGCAAGGTGTTTCTGGTCGACGACAAGGTCTTGCCCCAGACCCTGGCTGTGCTCCGCGGCCGTGCTAAGGGATTCGGCGTCGAGATTGTGCAGCAGCCGCTCCAAGAGAACGGTCAGGTGCGCGAGCTGTCGGCGGACCTGAAGGAGCGCGTCATGGGCGTGCTTGTGCAATACCCCGACGTGGATGGTGTGCTGGTCGACTGGGCCCCTCTGGCGAAGCAGGTCAAGGAGGTTGGTGGCCTCGTGGTCGCTGCCACGGACCTGCTTGCTCTGACCATGGTGAAGCCGCCGGCGGAGTGGGGCGCGGATATTGCCGTCGGTAATGCGGCGCGTTTCGGTGTGCCACCCGGCTACGGTGGACCGCACGCTGGCTTCTTCGCTGCCACCGATGCGCTGAAGCGCCGCATGCCCGGTCGCCTGATTGGTGTGAGTCGCGACGCGGACGGTCGTGTGGCGTACCGTCTGTCGCTGCAGACGCGCGAGCAGCACATTCGCCGTGAGAAGGCCACCTCGAACATCTGCACAGCCCAGGCTCTGTTGGCCAATATGAATGCCATGTATGCCGTGTATCACGGCCCTAAGGGTCTGCGCCGCATTGCTGCCAAGGTGCATGCGCTCACGTGTGTGCTAAAGCATGAGCTCGAGCGCTTGGGCGCGAGTGTGGTCAACGCTGATGGTGCCTTTTTCGACACGCTCACGGTTCAGGCACCGGCGGACCAAGTGATTGAGGCGGCACGTGCGAAGGAAATCAACTTGCGTCGTGTGTCGAATGAGCAGGTCGGTGTGACGCTCGATGAGACGGTGACACTGGAGGACCTGGCCGATATTGTGAGCTCGTTCGCCGAGGCATTGTCGAAGTCGAATGTGTCGGTGGAGCAGCTGCGCAAGAGCGCTTCGGAACTGGGCCTGTCCGCCACGTCGCTTGACTCCCTTCAGGTGGGCGCATTCCACCGCACGAGCTCGTACCTGACGCAGTCTGTATTCAACAAACACCACTCTGAGACGGCCTTGTTGCGCTACATCCATGGCCTGCAAGGTAAGGACCTGTCGCTCGTGCATGCGATGATCCCCTTGGGCTCGTGTACGATGAAGCTGAACAGCGTCTCGAGCATGAAAATGCTGTCGTTCCCCGAATTCCATGCGCTACATCCGTTCGCCCCCTTGGAGCAGGCCCAGGGCTACCAGCAGCTGATCCGCGAGCTCGAGGCTGACCTGGCCAAGCTGACGGGCTTTGCGGCTGTGTCGCTGCAGCCCAACTCGGGTGCGCAGGGTGAGTTTGCCGGTCTCTCGGTCATCCGCGCGTACCAGGAGGCACAGGGTGAGCAACACCGCAACGTATGCCTGATCCCCACGAGTGCTCACGGCACGAACCCGGCGTCAGCGGTCATGGCGGGTATGAAAGTGGTGCCTGTACACACACTGCCTGACGGCACGATTGACCTCGTAGACCTGCGGGCCAAGGCGGAGAAGCACAAGGATGTGCTGGCTGCGACGATGATCACCGAGCCGGGCACCACGGGTATCTACTTTGCCAAGATCAAGGAGGCAATCGACATCGTGCACGAGTTTGGCGGCCAGGTCTATCTGGATGGCGCCAATCTGCAGGCCCAGGTTGGTGTGACAAACCCCGTCGTCATGGGCGCCGATGTGACGCACCTGAACTTGCACAAGACGTTCAGTATTCCTCACGGCGGTGGTGGCCCGGGTGTGGGTCCGATTGGTGTCAAGGCGCACCTTGCCAAGCATCTCCCTGGCCACCCGATCGTGCAGACGGGCGGCGAGAATGCGATTGAGCCCGTGTCGGCTGCGCCATGGGGCTCGGCATCGATTCTGACGATTGCGTGGGCTTACATCAAGATGCTCGGTTGGTCAGGCATCCGCACGTCCACGATCACCTCGCTGCTGAATGCCAACTACGTCAAGGCGCGCATCCAGCACAAGTACAAGGTCAAGTACGTCGGAAAGCACGGCAATGTGGCACATGAGCTACTCGTGGACATGGCCGAGTTCCAGCAGCACGGTATTCAGGTTATGGACGTCGCCAAGCGCCTGATTGACTACGGTTTCCACCCTCCGACCTGCTCATGGCCCATCTCGACCGGTATACTCATTGAGATTACCGAGAGCGAGCCGTTTGAAGAGATTGAGCGCTTGTGCGAGGCATTGCTGAGCATTGCCGAAGAGGTGCAAGAGATCAAGGATGGCAAGCTCCCCAAGGACAACAACATGTTGAAGCGCGCACCCCACACGGTCGAGGCGCTCACCACCGACACCTGGGACCGCCCCTATACACGTGAGCGCGCAGCATACCCCGTGCCGACGTTGCGCCAGAACAAGTTCTGGCCCCCCGTCGCACGTGTGGACGATGCCTACGGTGACCGCAACCTCGTGTGTGAGTGCGGCACTGTCGAGGAGTACTCGTCCTAGGCAGCATTCGCATGCCTACCTTCCATGGATCCACCCCTGTACTTTTGTCCGAGTTCAACCCGGCGGACGATGATCATGTGATATAGGGCTTATGTAGCATCTTCAACGATAGGAGCCAAGAAGGCAGAACATATCCCCCCCTGCGACTGGCAGCCTAGTGACCTTAGACATGCGAGTAGATACCTGCATCTTTACGGGCCTTGGTCATCGCAGCAATCACAGCAGAACCTGCACCCGAGCCATCCTCGGCCTGGCGGGTGCGAATCGATTTGCCCTCTGGTCCCAGGATCTCCACTAGCGCATCGTGCAGACGGTCAGCAAAGTGCGGGTACTTGGAGTACAGACTGCCGTCAATACCCACGGTGCAGCCGCCGTCAGCGAGCAAGTTCTTCTTCTTGACAATCGCCGCAATGCCGCAAGCACTCAGACGCGCCGAGCGCGTGCCGATCAACTGCGCAAGGCGCCGGAAAAACTGACGCTCCTCCAGCTCCGTCTCAATAGAGAAAAAGTACTTGAACAAGCCCATGACTGTCAGAAGTTCGTCCGTCGGGTCCGTCTCGATAAGCGACAGGAAAGCCGTGTCGAACGAGTAGGGCTTCTCTAGTTTGTACGTCTCTTGACCCAGGAACAGACCGTTTTGGTACACGAGGTCACACACGATCAATCGGAAAATTTCGCCAAGGTACAGACCAGCGATCATCTTCTCAAAGGCTTGCTCGTGTGGCTTGTTCGACGATAGGTCGATGTGCTCATCGTAGCGATTGCGCACGCGCGCCAGATGCTTGTGTTCGAAAGAGTCAAAGGCACCGTATTCACAGTTGATCGCCATCAACTCGTCATCGGGGAGATTGAGCGACGCGATCTTCGGTATATGGCTGACATGCTCCATATACGCAGCGTTACAGCCGGTGCCGAGGATCACAGCGACCTTGGTGCTGGGCTCCACATAGTTCGATGCGATCAATGTACCCGTCGTGTCGTTGATAATAGAGCTAAGCTCGACAGGCACGTTGAGCCTCTTCAGACTTTCGCGCAGCATATTGGCACAGTCCTGGCCCTCTGTGTGGGCGTTGCTGAAGCCCTTGGTCCAGCGAATTAGCTCACCATGATCAATCGCACGCTGGATCGTTGGATAACTGAACGTGAAACCAAGCGAGAGCGAATGCGGCACATTTTCACATGCGCCAAAGTGTTTGGTAAGGAAGTCTTTGATGCATTGCGCACAGAAATCGAACAATTGCTGACCATCCTGATGTTTCTGCTCATCGGTGATGCGGAACTTGACCTGTGTCAGATCAAACTTGCGGTTGCCCTTCAGCTCGACAAGACATACGCGGATGTTGGTGCCGCCCATGTCCAGAGATAAGAACTGGCCCTCTTCCTTTCCGTTGGGCCAGCCGAAGACGAAGGTAGGAAGCATCGGCACCACCTGGTCCTCCTTCTCGAGACCCTCCTTCAAAACTTCCACGAAGTTGTCCGTGATTTCACGCAGGTATTCGCCCGAAACAGTGAGCAGATCTTCAAAATGTTTGATATGCTGCTCCAACACGTCGGCCTTAGTGCCAGGCGTGTCAAAACACATACTCCTACGAGTGAATTCGTGCACCTAGGATGTTAGTTATTTCTATACGAGCATGCGTGCGTACATTATCGAGGCTCTCCACGGACATGGTGAAGGGGCGAGACAATTACGTATTATGGACCGTGCGGGCAACACCCCACCTATTGTGCCGGCCGCTTCGGCCGAGAACCCTGCAGGATTACAGACGGCGCTCCGCATTGCGGCGTCCATTGACAAAGTCGGGCGACTCGAGCGTCATCTCGGGGCTGCCGAAGAGGGCGCGATCCACAGCTTCCACGCCCAACATGAACGAATGGTCCTGGTTACCCACCTCGTACTTCCACGAACCGAAGCGGCCGCGGCTGAGGATGTTGAACTGGTCCCGCAGCGTAGGGAGAATTTCCTGGAGCGCAGCATCACGTTCCAGGCTGGGCGTCGGGTAACCAGGGGTAAACTTGCGGTGGTATGTGCTGACAATCTCGCTATCGGGAAGCAGCAACTTCGTGTTCACACAGCCACGGATCGTGTCCTCCAAAACCTTGTCGTTGTCGACCGGCTTGAGGTGGGACTCGGACACTTCCATCATCAGCGACCAGTAAGGGCCGTCCTGCGGCTCCGAAGAAGGCGTTCCGTGCGAAGGGTCAGCATACTGAAGAGTCGGAAGCTTGGCATCCTTCTGCGGGCAGTTGTACGGGCTGTAGTTGGAGAAGATCGTGGCGCGGTAGAAGGGGCAGTCATCTTCGGGGAAGTAGAGCCAACACTTGTCGCCAATCCGGTTAGGCAGCTCACCACGGATACCAATACCAATAACATGGGTCGACGAGTAGACCAGCTTGTCGCTTACTGTCTTTTTCATCTGAGTCTTTAGGGATTCATCGACGCCCTCCATGGTGTTCACCAGATAGTCGAGACCCATCGTCGACACCAAGTGTTTGTACTGGATCGTCGAGCCGTCCGACAGGTGCACCGTGTGCGCCGCGGCGTCCACCTTGGTGACCTTCTTGTTGAATTGGAGCTTATCTTGCGGCAGTGTCTTGGCCACCGCCTTCCAGATACCACCGGTGCCGTCACGCGCAGGGAACTTGAACGTGGCATTCGGACCCCAGTTGCCAGCGACCTTCTTGTTGAGCGTGTTCGACACCACGAGCTTCAGATTCGGCGCAGCGACACGCTCACCAAGCCACTTACACTGCATCATTGTGGTGGGCACAGCCCACACCTTGAAATTGTAGGGGCGCATGAACAGGTCAGCAATACCCTCGCCCATCATGCGCACGATCCATTCGTCAAAGGTCTTGGGGGCATCCTTTGCACGGAAGCGCAATTCAGCCGCATCAATCATACCCTCAATAGCCTTCACCTGATCTTCGGTGGGAAGCATAGAGATGTTGTTTTGGTAGGGGTCTGTGCGTGAGTGATGCGAACAACGTACAAGGCACCCACACATCGCGACTGCGCACATACGAGATGCGCTGATGCTCGTACCAGTCCTCCGGCTTCGGTAGAGCCTCGGAAAGCACGTCGTCAAAGTAGGCATAGTGCGAGAAGATGACATGGCCACCCACATCGAATAGGAAACCCTCCTTGGTCACATCTGTCGAAGCAAGACCACCAGCCTCAGAGTTCGCATCCACGAGAGTCCAGCTTCCAAGGTTCTAGGCATAAACTTCATATCCTCAGACACGTACCAGTTGATTAAGACGCTTGGCAGCGCCCAGACCTGTGGGACCTGCAGGTTAGCTAGGCCATTCTACATCCAGGCACACACGACCACAGGACTAAAAGGCAAAAAACAGGTGGACTTCAAGATCTACCCGTAAGCAACCTCTTCTTCCCCATGGTGTGCAAAGCCCCCGACGTACCAGCGCCAATAACAAGAGTATCCACTTGCTGGGTAGACATGATGGATAGAGACGTCAAACCCGGCTGGTTCCAGATGCGGATGTCTGCATTACAGACACGCACCCCGCGCACGCGCATGCGCATGCGCACGTGGCAGGCTGCAGCTGGTGCGTCCACGTAAGAGGACTTGTCAGGACAGGCAGAACTATAATATTCACGTGATCCTATACCAGCGCCTAGCACCACGAACGCCGCTCACCAGGAAAGGCTTCGTCTCGCCTCGATCGTCAAGAGTACGTACGCGGAGTGCGACTCGTAGCTAACCGCGACAGATGGTCAACATCCCGAAGACCCGCAGGACCTACTGCAAGGGAAAGCAGTGCCGGAAGCACACGTACGTTGCTCCTCGCCACAGAACAGCACTAACAGACCAGGCCCCACAAGGTGACTCAGTACAAGGCCGGTAAGGCTTCCGAGTTCGCCCAGGGTAAGCGCCGTTACGTTCGCAAGCAGAAGGGTTACGGTGGTCAAACCAAGCCTGTTTTCCAGAAGAAGGCCAAGAGTACGTATTCCGGTCAAGTTGGTTGGCTAACCCATCAGCGACCAAGAAGGTCGTCCTGCGTCTTGAGTGCACGGTATGCAAGTACCGCCACCACCTCGCGCTTAAGCGCTGCAAGCACTTCGAGCTTGGTGGTGACAAGAAGACCAAGGGCGCTGCTCTGGTGTTCTAAGTGCCATGTATACGGCCCTATGTACCTGCTGGTGCCATAGCCACCAGGCTATGCCGCTTGGTTGTATAGCACTGTTTCGCCAGCAATCAAAAGGATATCATGCACTGACATGTTCTTGAATAAAAGATGCTTGTGTGGGACTATTGGTGTGGCTTAGTACGGCCGCGTGCCAGGCCCCCGTGGTGCACTAGGATTGTACCATCCATAGTCCTTGGACCGGCCATGACCCTGCCCCCCTACGCCAGAGGCACTCGGCAGACGTGGCATGGGCGGATAGGCACCCTTGGGTGCCGGTGCACCTGCCGCAGGTGCCGCACCGGGCGGTACACCAGGTGGCATAACCATACCGGGTGGCATAACCACGGGTGGCCGCAAAGGCCGCATCATTTGTTGAGGCATGCCAGGATGGGGCGGCATGCCAGGGTGACCAGGTTGTACAACAGCAGGAGCTTTGCGATCACGGCGGTTGCGATCGATTTCCTTAGATGGTAGATATTTGGGTAAGGAAGCAGGATCCGCCGGGTACGGCTTGCTCCAGAACCATTCATGCTCCAGGGCCTCTGCGGCTGTCATGCGCTTGGCAGGATCCAGGACAAGCAGTTTGTCGATCAGGTCAGCACATTCACGGCCGCAGTCCACGACCGTAGTGAAATGATGACGCACAATCCGGGGGTACCGCCCAAAATCATGGCGGCCGCGAACATTGGGGTTGGAATCTGGCCGGCCCGATGGTGTAGCATTCTTTACGCCAGGAAGAGATGACCACCCTGGGAAGTTGTCGTCATTGGGTGAGCCACAGAGAGCTGCAATGAGCTCCAGCTGGTTAATTTCAGATGTTCCCCTAAAGATGGGCTTGCGTGTGATCATTTCGGCGAGGATGCATCCAACGCCCCACATGTCGATGGCAGGCCCATATGACCGTTGCCCGGCAAGCAGTTCGGGTGGGCGGTACCACCGGGTCACGACCATTTCTGTGTAGTTGTGTGTGCTTTTCCAACCGCGATTGCGCCAAGCTTCGTCCCGGTCATGGAACGGCCGCGCAAGACCAAAGTCGGCGATCTGGAGCTGGCCATGGTTGTCAATCAGCAAATTTGCCGCCTTCATGTCACGGTGCATGATGTGATTCTTGTGAAGATACAGCATACCCTCGAGGAGCTCGCGCATGTAAAGCTTGATCTGGTTCATAGGCAACTGTACGGATGGATTGTCCAGCAGACCGTTCAAGTCATGGTCCATGTAGGGCTCGACCATGTATACATCGCCCATCTTACCGCGCTCGGTGGATGCACGGTACGCCATGTCAATCACGGGAACAATATAGGGGTGATGAAGCATCTTGAGGAGCTTGATCTCACGTAATGCCGTGATAGGAAGACCGTCCTTCACTTCATATATAGTAACCTTCTTTAGGGCAACACTCCTG
Source organism: Malassezia dermatis (assembly GCA_001600775.1). Lineage (NCBI taxonomy): Eukaryota > Fungi > Basidiomycota > Malasseziomycetes > Malasseziales > Malasseziaceae > Malassezia > Malassezia dermatis. Next base: position 51,523 of record BCKX01000001.1, read on the forward strand.
CCAGTGGACCTTTGTATACCTTGCTTCACTTCACCAAAGGTGCCCTGGCCCAACTTCACAGTGAGGTCGTATGCATCAATATTACTGCATCCATGGAACTGGCGCTCAGACAACGGGGCTGGCTTGTCGCGTGCACGCCGAGCCAATGTACCCGGTCTCGGACCTTTGCGCACCTTGACGGGGACGGAAAGGTGCGGCCTGGGGGGCGGCTCACGCTTGGCGGGAAGCTCCAGGCGGAGAGGCTGCACGTCGCGCCGCGGCTCACGACGGTCGCGATCATCATAACGGTAGCCCCTAAAGTCCTCTCGCGACCTGGAGTAGTCTCCGCGGCGCTCCCAGTTGTCCCGTCGTGAATCCCTAGCATCATCAAGATGGTAAGGTGCGGGACGAGGACGTTCGTACGCATACTCACGGCGCTGATAGGAGGGCCTATCATTGCCATATTCACGCATTCGCGAGCCACGCTCATCACGGGACCTCTCTATCCAGTCATCAGGTCGTCTCCGGGGTGGCTCGCGGCTGCGGTAGGACGAGGGCGGCGGCCCAGGCGGGGAACGACTCGAGGAGCGACGACTGGACGACGGGCGATAGCTGGACGAGCCACGCGCCGGAGGGGATCGTGAGCGTGTACGTTCACTATATCCACGAGGTGGTGATGCATCGTACGGGCGCGACACACGCATGTCCGGCCGCCTCTCCCATTCGTCGCGCGGCATCAGCGGACGAGAACCACGGTGCGGCCGATACAGTCGGCAGCCAGTGTTGGTTATGTAAGCGAGTCCTGTCGATCCTGTGTGGTGCACCAGGGCCCTTGCGCCACGGCACTTGCGCGTGCGGAGCATGTCGGACGACCGCTTCCGCGATGCGTTTCGGCCGCGCGAGACAGATACGAAGAACAAACCTAAAGTGCCACAAGAGGAGGTGAATCCCAATGTGCCGATGTACATGGCACAGACGCCTTGGTACCTGAACACAGGGGGCAATGCGTCGCTGGAGCACCAGCGGAAACCACCCCAGGCCAAGGCATCAGCCAGCATGGACGACTGGTATCAGCGAGGTGCCGTGACAGGACCAGCTGCGAAACGATTTCGGAAAGGCGCGTGTGAGAACTGTGGAGCCATGTCGCATAAAACAAGAGACTGTCTCGAGCGGCCACGCAAGAGGGGCGCCAAATGGACAGGCAAAGATATTCGACCGGACGAAGTGGTGCAAAATTTCGACAATCTAGACTACAACTATGATGCTAAGCGCGACCGGTGGAATGGGTACGATCCCCATAGCCATCTCGCCGTCGTAGAGCGCTATGAGGCGGTGGAGGAAGAGCGCCGCAAGATTCGGGAACAAGAAGACGCAAAGGCCCGTGCTGAAGCGAGTACGGTAAAGGATAAAAAGGCAGAGAAACGCACGCATCGCGATGACGACTTTGACAGCAGCGACAGTGATGATGACGATGACGACGAAAAGTACGCAGAAAAGGCCAGCATGGTTGGCCAGAAATTGGATTCGGACAAACGCATCACGATTCGCAACCTGCGTATCCGCGAGGACCGTGCCAAGTATCTCTATAACCTGAATACCGAGTCGGCACACTATGACCCGAAGACGCGCTCTATGCGCGAGGCGCCGAATCCTGGCAATCCGCTGGACCTGGACCTGGAGAATGAGACATTCGAGCACAGCCAAGGCGACCATGTGAATATGCAGAAGATGCAGCTCTTTGCTTGGCAAGCAGAACAACGTGGAGAGGCCATAAGCAATATGCAGGCCAACCCCACGGTCCATGAGCGGCAGTACAAAGAGGCGACCCTGAAGAAGGAGAAAGAGGCCAATGAGGCCCGGTCCAGCATCCTCGAGCGGTATGGTGGGGCGGAGCACCTTGATGCTATGCCTCGCGAGCTCCGTGCTGGCCAAACAGAGGCCTACGTGGAATACAGCCGTACGGGTGAGGTGATCCGGGGACCAGAGCGCCCAAAGGCGCGCTCGCGCTACGAAGAGGATGGTATGTCGATGATTTCTTACCGCAGTGTATGAAAACAATCACACAAGTGTGTGGGGTTCCTGGTACGATATGACCCGAGGTGTGTGGGGCTATGCGTGCTGTCACAACACCCTTCCACGCTCTTACTGTACGGGAGAAGCAGGCAAAGAAGCCAATTCTACGTCTTTGGCGACATAATCTCAGTGAAGAAGACGCTTATGCGCGTCTGCAGACACCTGGTCAATTTGCGACGTGTGCTTCTTTGTGATATCCTCCAGCTTCAAGTCAGTTGCCTCTCACAGACGTACTTTTTTGGCCTCCTTCTGGGATTCGTTTTTGCTGAAAACCTTGGCATCGGTGTCTTGCTTCAGTCGCTTCTGAGCCGCCTGTCGCGCTGAGCGCACAGCGGCTTTGGCGTGCTCGCACTCGTTGACGCATTTCTGGACGAGTAACTTGCGCGTTTCGCCCGTGGCCTTGGGGACATGCACATAAAGAACGCCCTCGCCCTCTTCTGGAGCCGGCTCTGGGGTCAGGTCTTTGTTGGCAGCGTAAATCGCTTTTTCAATGTGCTTCAGAGTCTGGCGTCAACATCATAAGGCGTACACTCGGTTCGTAGGCAGTAATCAAGAGCACACTGTCACGCACACCCACAGTGGCGTAATTGTGTAGCGGCGCGGGCTTGGCTCCCTTGCCTGCGGCCACACGGACATCGTCCAGCAAGGCTGTGGTCAGCACATCTTACGTACTTGGATCCACGCGGCCAAGGGAGCCGACGAGAGCTTGCACGCTTTCCCTGCAGCGAGCTACCGAGCTCGACATATGCTTCGCAGTGTCATCAAGGTTAAGCTGCGGTTCGACATCCGCTGGCGGCGCCGCATGAGATGTCTTTTCAGCATGCTTGCCGCCCTTCTTCTTGGCTAGCACGCAGGAGGTAGACAGGGGCTGCGCAGCTGGTAATAGGGGTTGGCGCATGGCCAAACGAGCTGCATAGAATGGGAGAGGCAGAAGCCGCATGGCGAATCCCAGGCGCACGGTCCGCGCTGCGCGCCACCCAACGATCCACATGATCACCCGTTAACCCGAGCGACGTCACAGTTGTCGCTCCACGCGCGCTAAAAAAGGGCCAATTAAGAAATACATGGCTATGGGTATACGACGGGGCCAACTAGCCAGGAGATGCACAAGACAGCCAACGCATCACACATGTTCCAATATAAGCCATCGTTCCAGACGCCTTAGTCGTACTCCTCGTCTTCTTCAAGTGCACGCTTGGCACCGTGCGTTTCACCGGCCCCTGCAACCTGAGCTTCGGCATCGGACATGGTCAAATCTTCCGTCGTTTCGTTATTTTTCGCTTCCATGGACTGGCCGCCTGTGGCTGGCTGAACAATCGTATCACCAAAGTGCGTCTCTGGCGGCGGGTCCGGCACAATGGCAAAGTTCATGTTGGTAAGACAATACTCGGGCGGTGGCAGGCGGATACCGGAGCGATTCGAAACCGGTGGCAGGGGGACACTGTTAAGCGATGTAGCGAGGGACAAAAGCATCTAGTGTGAGCATCCCGTGTGTACATACCTCTTTCGGCGGCGGCTGCGTGAAGCTGTAGTTGACTCGGCTTTGAATCGCCAGCTGCACGTCATCGATGGAAATATTGCTTCCACCCTGGCGCGAGGATGCATGATCAGCATACACGAGAGCATCCTGGAGGACCTGGGTCGTGTAACCTACGCATGTGAGTCGATCGGCACACGTACGGTGGGCAAATTCCAGCAGTTGCACAAGCACAGCGGGCTCCACATCCTCAATGCCCATGCTGGCAAGAATCAGAGACACGAGTCGAACATCGCGTGGCACTGGCGCAGGATTCGTCTCGGCCTCTGCATTCGCATGCGCTTTCGTCGCTGACATGGTGCGTACCGTCACGCACTGACAACCGACCACGGCGTTCGGCGCACCTTCCATAATTCCACAACACTATATTTCCTAGATGAAAGGCTTAGTGCACGAGGTAGTTGTCGGCGGCCAGCACGGCTTCGCTCGAGAAGGGCCGCGGTGCGCCTGTCGACGCGTCGAAAACACTGTTTACGCTGATGTTCAGGAGTGGCTGTGCCGCAGAAAAGTCCACCGACACTGGGAAGAAGACGTCGGCCGTGTCCGCTCCACTGGAAACCGACATGTCCATGCTGGCCGAGGCGTTACCGGCTGACACATAGGGAAGACGCCAAACAATGCGATTGTTGGCGGCATCAAACTCGCACTCACCCTCTTCGGGGCCCGAAATTTCGGGCGCCGATCCTGTGGGCACAGGCACACTAATCACCACATCGGTGAGTGTGAGTGACGGGTTCTCCAACTGGTATTCGATATTGGCTTCGCATGCGCCATCACCCGAGGGACTCACCCACACCGTTATGGACAGCGGCAGAGTTGAATCCTCCTTGGAAACAGCACGCCAGCGGAGCACACCCACTTGCTGGTTCTGGGGAAACTCGCGCTTGGGATCGCGCAACGCAATCGTGCGATCGGTAGCCCAAGGCTGCTTGTCCACATGGGGATGAGTGCGGTACTGGACCTCTGCGCCACCGAACCGCTCATCGGCTTCCATCTGGATGCGAAGGCGTGTGCAGGCAGGGTCAGTGATCTTCAACAGCAAATCACCCTTGACCTCTAGCGAGTCAAGGCCACCGTCACGGTTGCCCGTGGCAGAAACACGCTCCTTGATGAGGAGATGGATGTTCTCAGTAGCTGGTGCCTCGGTCGGCTCGGCAAGTCCTAGCACCGAAGCTGGCTTGATACTAGGCTCAGGCACCGCCTGGCTAGGGGGAGGAACCTGCTCGGTGAACGACGAAGGCACGACCGGAGGTACCTGAGCTTCGCCCAAGGCACCTTGAGATGCGTTTTCGACTGATAGCCCCTCATTAAGGTGGTCAACTCGGTCATGATAGGGGTCCTTAGCAGAAACGTCCTCTGTGCCCGGGTAATAGGGGTTCTCGGCTTCCTCGGGTGCAGGGACATGGCTCTCGATAGGGTAGGCCTCCTCAGCGGGGTAAGCCTTCTCCGCAGCGTAGGCGTCTTGAGCGGGGTAGCCTTCTTCGACAGGGTAAGCCTCCTCCGTGGCGTAGGCTTCTTGAGCGGGGTAAGCCTCCTCCGCGGCGTAGGCTTCTTGAGCGGGGTAACCCTCCTCGGCGGGGTAACCCTCCTCGGCGGGGTAACCCTCCTCGGCGGGG
>BCKX01000001.1:56839-125029 GCA_001600775.1 Malassezia dermatis
GCGGGGTAACCCTCTTCGGCAGGGTAGGCGTCTTGAGCGTGGTAGCCTTCTTCGACAGGGTAAGCCTCCTCCGCGGCGTAGGCTTCTTGAGCGGGATAACCCTCCTCAACCGGATAACCCTCTTCGACAGGGTAGCTCTCCTCCGCGGCGTAAGCTTCTTGGGTTGGATAACCCCCCTCAGCGGGAGGAACCTCTTCGGCAGGGTAAGCCTCCTCGGCAGCATAGGCATCTTGAGCAGGATAGGCCTCTTCAGCAGCGTATTCCTGTGCGGCATAATTTTCCCTGGGATACGCTTCCTCGACAGGATACGCTTCCTCAGCTGCATATCCGTCTTGCGTGGAATAGTCATTTTCAGCAAGGTGGGTTTCAGCAAAGTCAGGCTCCTCCTTCCAGAGTGAAGCCATTTGGGTGTGTTGGGGTGCCGGCACGTCCGAAGCCCGCACGGAGCTTTCCCACTGGTTGGTCGATGATGCCTGGGTCTCCGACCACGGATCCGTCTCATCCACAATGTCCTGAGCTGGTGCGGCGGGCATAGCCTTCTCTGCAGGGCCGGCACCGTGTTCTACACCGCGGGGCCCCTTTGGCAGCGGCTCGGGCTCGTGCACAGGCGCGTTTGCAGGGGGAGCAACAGCCGCAGGCTTAGACACAGGAGCGGGTCCAGGGATAGAAATAGATTTCGCGAGAGGCTTGGGCGCCGGCTTCGCCGATGGGGCAGGGGTAGCAGCCAGGGGCTTGGAGGAGGGAGCTTTTGACACAGCCCCAAGTAGTGCAGAGCCCTTTGGCTTCTTTCCAAGTTGCATACCCTTGCTCTTGAAAGGAGCCACTTGTGCTGGGGCCGATGTTTCTTCGGGCATACTGTGCACGGGTGCCGCCGTTGGGGCTGAGTCGTAAGCACGGGGCATGTCGCTGCCAAAACCAGAGTGTCCACGACGCACAGCGTCGCGCCGCTGCATCTCGAGCTGGCGTGCACGGCGCTTAAGTTCCTCTTTGGCCTCAAGCTCCTTGTTGCGCTCAATGATCTCATGGATACGCTCTTCGTGACTGTCCATCTCCAGCATCGTGCGGACCTGCGAGAGCGTCACGTTTTCCCGGTAGCCGAGGGAGACGATTTCATCGAACGCCTCCAAGATCTCAAAGCACGACATGAGGATGTCATTCTCATCCAGCGAGTGACATTGGTCGCTCACGGCTCGGGCAAACAGTTGTAATGATTCAATGTCCTGGAGAATATTGGAGTTTTTCGTCGTAATGAGGATCAAATAGAGGTCCTCCAGAGGCTGATACACGTAGCGAACACTCTCAGTTTCCACAAATGTATGCTGGGATCCGGAATGAATCAGCTTCGGGAAGGAAGCAAGCAGTGCTTCAACCCGTGAGCCTGCCATTTCCCGGAATTGGCGCGAAATGACCGCTGGATGTTAGTCTCTTCACTTAACGTACGCTTTCCACCGCGTGTTGCAATCGAAGCGGCAAGAAGGACCTGGTCGCATTAGCCAACAGCGCATACTCGCACATACCATGACGCGTGTGGTGCCGTGTACGCTCGGGTCGGTGGGGTGTCGCTCCGTTGGTGCGGCGAGGGTCGCCCGAACATCACGTGACAAGTGCCACGCAAGGCCCACGGCGAGCATACTGTGATGCGGAGATGATGCTGCAACTAGATAGGGCTGGAGAAAGATGGTTATCATGCAAAAATCTTACAGAGCAACCTCACGCACGCCATTCGCATCGATTACGCGCACGCGGAAGTTGCCTACATCTATGACAAAGCGTGTCCGCATCTCGTTAATGCACTTCCGTAGCAAGTCCATCGCCTCATCCAGGGTCATGTCGGGTCGGTGGTAACGATCCATAGTAGATAACGTCAAGTAGCTTGCATAGCCATGTGCAGCGAAGGGTACAGGGGCCATTGTGCCAAGATAGTCGACCCAATATAATGCTGGCTCGGCTGTGGGTGCATCATAGCCACCGAGCAGGAGATTCACCTGGTATGGACTGCGCGAACGAATCGATTCGGCCAGCTGGGTGCGAATCCATGAAGCAGCGGCCTTAGGGCGAAGATCAATATTATTGCTGGTCATGAGTGACCTCCCACACGTACCGGATAGAGTAGAGTCGCATATTTCGTTCCACGTATTCAGCGAACTGCACAGTGTCTCCTGAATTTGTTAGTCCCACGTCCTTTGCACATGCAAAATGACCGTCTGAACACCACTAACGGGGTTCATACGGCTCATGCGCACGGGACGCACCTGGCTCGCCCGAGAAGGCCATCACGAGATTCTGGGACAAGACTCGCTGCTTGTCCTCGTCACTCTTCATCTTCACAATAGATCTTGCTGCATTACCATCAGAGGCAATAAGAGCAAACCCTTTGCCTGTGATACCAAACAGGCACTCCATGGTTGCGAAGGAACCTATCGCTTCCAATACCGTGGATGACGACGCTCCCTTTCACGTGACCGTCGCGCTTCGCGCTTCGGCATCGCGTAGGTGCCGCGCCTGTTGTACCTCCACCCACGAATCGTGCCATGGCCACCTCGGACGCCGACGATGATAGGGAGGCTGCCCGCAAACATTTGTTCCTTACTGAGCTTTTCGGTATACACCCCCGTGCACTCGTCGATTCCTTGGTAGTATCGGCCAACGAGCATCTATACCTGTTGGGCTCGCAACTAGAACAGCACGTGCGGGAGCATCTAGGCGACTCTGCCGAAGCGGATCGGGATGCGGAACAGGGCGTGCACGCTATTACGACACTGCTGGAACATGCTATTGATCACACCATGGACACTTTTGAGCTCTATTGCCTCCGCTCCATTTTTGTTGTTACGCCCGAGCAATCTCGCTGGGTGACCATGTCGCACCACCGTGGCTTGGATCTGCGACCGGCCGCTAGCTCCAACGACACAGACGCTGACCATGCGCCAGATGAAATTTCTGATAATATCATTTCTGATGCTGAAGATCGATTGCGTCGGCGAATTGCCTGTGCCCGGGTAACGCAACATCGACTTGCTCAGGCAGAGGCTGCATCAAAAGTGCTTTTGGAGCGAGCACAGGCTGTGGCCAAAGCTTATGCATTTATCCTGAACGGCACCAAAAGGTTTGCTGCAAAAGGAGAGGCCCCTTCTTCTTCTCTGATCAATACGGCTGATGAAGTGTCATCCAATGTATACAGTGTGATGGAGGCGTTAGACTCTCTTCGCGGGGCTGACCCACTGCGCGTTGCTCTTTCGTACACACAAGATCCCGGTCAAGACTCAGATGAAACACCTCTGGACAATCGTCGCGAATGGGAGAAAGGCCGTGACGAATATCTGAACTGGGAAGCCAACCGTATCCTGGCAAGCATGAAGCGGGCTGGCTCCTCCGTCTGAGTGCTACGTCGGGACATAGATACCCTTGCTTGCTACTGCTTCATAACTGTAGTTCCCATTGTATTATCCGCGTACTGTTACGAAGCCTGCTGCTGCTGCTGTGCCAGAGCCTGCTGCCGATAATACTCTTCCCATTCCTTGGAATAGTCCCGCACAGGCTCCCCATTTTCATTGGTAGTTCCCTGCTGCTGCTGCTGCTGCTGCTGCTGGGCGGCCGCTTGCGCAGCATAATAAGCAGCCCACTCTGCCGAGTAATCGCGCTGACCATCGCCTGAAGCACTCTGTGGATCCATGCTCCCACCATAACCAGCGTAGGTGGTTGCATCCCACCCGGGGTCCATGTAGGTAGCATCTTGGCCAGATTCACGACCATTGCGACCAGGTCCTGGGGCGTTCCAAACAGCGGGATCACGCCACGGTGGAATCTTCTCGCCTTTCTCGTTGGTCGGCGGTCCTGCATATCCTGGAACGCCAAGGTATCCACCATGCCCGTAGCCTCCGGGCATTTCTCCGAGCTCAGCCATAAGTGTGGCATACTCGGTGTCCACCTGCGTGACACCACCAGCCATATCATCACCAAAGCCACGAGGCTGTGCGAAGCAGTCGCGCGCCACATGTCCACTCTGGCCACAGCGATGGCAGACAATATGCGTAGTCCAATTGCGGTCGTGGGGGCATTCAAATTTACGATGTCCCTTCTCACCACAGTTCTGGCATATCTGGTTCTCATCGTCGCGTAATGTACCGTTCAGCACAGCTAATTCACGAAGCTGGCTGCGTTTGTGGTCATTCTGCGTCTCCGGCGTCGAAGCAGCGGTTGCCACAACTTCATTGATCAGTTTAATGCAGTGCTTCAAAGACCGATCATTATCGGCTGTAACAATGCAGTGCATGTCCTCCTCTTCGTTCTCCAAAGATCCTTTTCCATGCTTGACACTGCCACGACCACGAATGTGAATCTTGGCACCACTCTGGCTCTCCATCTTTTTCAACGTGTTTCCACGAGGACCCACCAGAAGACCGAAGAAGTTGATTTCTGGAAACTCGCGCACAGGCAAATAGATTTTCTCAGTGGGACGACCAGTACGACGTGTCCCCTGGAATTCAGGTGGCGGCCGGAATGACGGGTCTAGTCGTGATTGGCGATCCAACAGACGCGTGCGCTCTTCTTCAAGTTTGTGGCGATAACGAATTTCGCGCGTATTGTTCCGGAATCCCTGACTATCGTACGTTGGCGGAGGTGAAGGAGAACGCTCGCGCTCCGGCGGAATAACATCCCCGGTGCGAAGCTTCCGGTTGATTTCGTCCAGACGCACTTGAATCGCGTAGCGGTCTAATTCTTGACCCGAGACATTTCCTGATATAGCGGCTGATGACAGATCCTTTCTATCCGACTCACTGCCCCAACGTGAGCGTCTCTTTCTTGCCATGTCTAGGTGTGGACCACGCTGCATGCCGTCGTCGTAAGGCCGCTTAGGGTGGTCACGTTCCATCGGATCACTCCCGCCCGAACCCCAACGGCGCGTATTTCCCAAAGGTTGGGCATTCATTCCCGTCCTCTGAGCATTGCTTCTCCAGGACATCGTCAACCACTTCCTAGTTCCCGTATTGTGGGGCCAAAGTCCTATCGCACAAGGGTGTGACGAACGACAGCGGAACGCGATGCTCCGTTTTCACGCCACGTGCATCCCACGTGGTCCACACTGAGTTGGCCTGAGCGCCTGCTTGTCACTCCTACCGTGAACGCCATGGGCAAAGGCTCGAGTGGTGCGGCGCGGCGCGCTCAAAAAGCAAAAAACTCGACCAAGAGAACTGAAAAAGAAGAAAAAAATACAATTCCTAGTAGTTCTACCGATCATCAATCCCAATCGGACAAGCTTAATGAAGAATGTAACAACGAACTACCCAAGCTGGAAAGGGACTCGTCGAACATACAAGATTCTGAGGGCATTGAAATTCAAAAAGATAAGCAATGTGTGAAACAAGGTACGAATCTAACCGTCCCTGAAGAAAGAAACTCGCACACGTCGATCGATACCCACCTTTCGTCTCCTGACCATGTGCCCGAGCCTGAGATAAGTACTATGCCCTCTGCAAATCATTCAGAACCAGTCGATGCCAAAAAATCGTATGAGATAGAGCTCGAAAAGCTAAGGGAACAAGTACGCGCCTTAGAAAGTGAACTCCAAGAACTACGACAAACTCTTGCCGAAAGCCATCAAGCTTTTGCAGAGCAGATTGTGCAAATGTCTGCAACCAAAGATCAAGAGAAGGATACCGAACTATTGCAGCTAAAGGAGAATTGGGACCGGTGTCAATCAGACCTTCGAGTCCAGATGGCTCGTGTCCATACTTTGGAGATGCAATTGGAGGGTCGCGACAAAGCTCTTGATGAAAAGTCGTCTTTGATTACCGAAAATTCAGTCGCCATGGCAGATATGCAAGCAAAGATCAACGTATGTCCAAACGTCTTACTCCAGGATCTTGTATCGAAGGCCAGTGCGCCGACGACCGAGTCACTAGCAAAAGTGGCCATGGACCTTGGATACTCCAAGGAATCTGATTATGTACGTTGCTATCTACTCATGTGCGACAGTCCTTTATGGAGAAAGTACGCATTCACTCTGCTAACCACAGCTTCATGCGGCACATAATGCGAAATACACGGCCTTGCATGCTCACTCCCGCAAAGTACAACAAGATATGGGGGAAAATATCACGAACTCCATCGATGCTATCGAGAAAGTGTTAGATCCAGTCGATGCGGCCATACGAGAGGCTGTCTTGTCGCCGTTGCGGTCCTTACGCGCCGGCTGGGAGGCCAGTCTCTCAAGTGGAGAAACCATACTCGGCCGAATTGACGCGTAGCTAATCGCCTATCGTGCCGTGCCGTACGTAATTTTTGTGCGCGCAGCCTCCCGTCGCTGTACTGAGCCAGATTAATGAGTGGAACGATGGCGACGAAGCCGGTGCCGGCTACGAGTCCCTCGCGTTCCAACTCTCTTGATGCAGGTGGAGCTGTGCTGAGGGCTCTTGCGCGTTCCCCTCATTACAATGAAAACCTGCACCATCTTGACGAGATCCAGCCCGTGCCGCCGTTGGATCTGAACGCCCAGGTCGACACTGGGTCACTCTACCATCTCCTTGTGGTCAAATGGGAAATACCTCGAAAGATATTTCATGCGACACCAGGGTTTGTAGTGTTATGGCTCTACTGGAGCCGGACTGACCTGGACAAGATCGTTCAAGTCCTGTTCTACATGTTCCTCTTCATATCGACTGCCGACTTGCTGCGACTTAATTCTGTCGGATTCGAGCACATTTATGAATCCGTTCTTGGTGTTTTCATGCGTTCTGCTGAAAAAGTAAGTAAGACCAAGGTTAACATGTCAGGAGCGCGTCAACGGTGTCATTTGGTATCTCATTGGTGTCATGGTGAGTCTGCGCCTTTTCCCCGAAGACATTGCGTCCGTGTCCATCGTTATCTTGTCTTGGTGTGACCCTTGTGCGTCCACGTTCGGTCGATTGTTTGGCAAACGCACGCCGTCACTACCTTCGCCTCTCTTTGCTCGACGCAAGTCTTTGGCTGGCTTTGTCGCTGCTACTATCATGGGGTCCTTTGTTGCGTATCTTTTCTGGGGAACAAGCATTGCCCAGCATGGAGAACGCCCATCGGGTCTCTCGTGGACTCCCGGTGGTCACGCTCGATTTGGCACTTCCCTCATGCCTGACGAACTGCGTACTGGATGGCGTGGATTTTCTCGCGGCTTTGCTTCAGCAGATGCCAACCTGGGTGAACGCATGAAGGGTTTGCTCCAGCCCCAGGCCCCTGCCATTCCTCCCATGGCCATGTATATCTCATGTGGTCTCATTGCAGGTGTAACAGAGGCGCTCGAAATGGGTGGTCTCGATGACAACATTTCCATCCCCATCCTTAGCGCATTTCTGATTTGGATGATGTTATGGGTTTGGGGCTTGATGTCCACGGCCTGATCAAAGTTCAAATGTATGATCTACTACAATACATTAATGCTATTCTTTATAGTTATTTTCAACTTTCTATTTGCTAACGGGTGCGGTTTCTTCGGACTTGAGGACCTCCATGTACACGCTGGTGTAACATTCCCTGGTATTTTCGAGACTGATAAAGCTGGCGCCAAATATAGATGGCGAGAGCAGTTACCACGATGACAACATTGACAAGCTGGTCTATTAGATGTCCCATATCCACATACCACAAACTCCGAGTACACACGCACTTCGGCATGGACGAACTTCCCGCATGCACTCCAACCATGAAGTTCGCGGCTTGATTTCACATGCGAACATGTAACAGCTTGTCGATTATTGTACGGGCGACAGTAAGGATAGGCGAGCTTTGCTTGTAAGGTCGAGCATCACGTACAAGATCGGCCGGACAAGGTTCACATTCACCTACTGGGAAACATGTGAACTCTGGTAACGATGCATTTGGACTTGCACTCATTCGTCGTCGAGTCGTCGAATTGTGCGCATTGTCGTGGCACGGATGTGGCCCACGCATTGTGCTTTAAAATTATTCTCTAATATACCACTAGTCGCTACGTTGACGACTGCTGTTGCTGTTGGGCACGCCAGGCATGGGCCATCTTTAGAAGTTTAAGGGCAGGTTTGTTTTGTTCCTCCTCCTCTGGGAATACCAAATCATAGTACTCCTCCATGGCGCCATCGCCTCCCGGCACATGGCGTCGCTTTTTCGTTACACGTGGCATCTTGCTCTGTACATTGTCCATGGATGTCTCATCGCCATGTTCAACTTCAAATGCTTTCCATGCTTCAAGCAACACAACTCGCTCTTCCTTTAATCCTTCATCTCGCAAACTTTGGAGGCCCCGCTCAAATAGAGAACGAGTCTCTTGGGCTGCTTGAGCATATACAGTTGCTCGCTGAGCCTGTTGCTCTTCCGAGAGAATTACTTCCTCGCCGTTTTCCTCGGCATCTGCATCTTTATCTTCTTCAAGCGCAATCACAGAAGCCATTTTGTTCAGGGCGTAGCTGATCCAGACTTTAACATGACCTGTCTTCTCCAGCAAACGCTCATATAATGCGTCAACGCGCTCGAATTCACGTTCACTGAACTCAAAGTCAATGTACGACTTCCAGAGAACTTCTGGCATATCCAAACCACCATGCTCCGATTCTGCTTGATGGATACCCAGTTCGTAAATCCCACGAGCTCTGTCGATATCGAACAGGTTTTGCTCTAGCTCCGCAAACTTGACCCAAGTTGCCGAACTGCTTGGGTCCCACTTGAGGAATTTTTCATACAGTGTCCGCACACGGTCGAATTCTTTCAGCGCCAGTTCTAACTCAATGTAACCCTTGAAGAGCTTTGGCTTTGGTGCAAGGCCAATGGCAGTTCCAAGAATTTTGCGTGCCAATGTCAAATCCAGACGCCGCACCTCGAATTGGGCATAGCTCAGCCATAACTTCGCAAACGTAAACTCGCGATGAGGAACAACAGAAACTGCTGCTGCGTAAATCTTCTTAGCACGTTCCAAATCTTGCGCATCTAGCTCTTCAAACAAGGCATATCTTAGCCACAAGTAAATATAACGTCGCCAGAGACGTTTCTCAGCCGTAGGTGGCACATTAGAAATAGCCCGTTCATATACATCGCGAACTTTTGCACGAGAAAGTTCCAATAATGTTTCCGGTGCACCCTCATCAATAAGAGAGCGGAAAGATTCTTCTTCAAGGCGCGAGTAGTCAAACCAAATATCATAGTTGCCTGTGACTCCATCGGCTGCCTCAATTTCTTCTTCATATTGCAGTCGGCGTTTCTGAGTGACAGTATCCTCAACTCCTTTGATACTTCCAAACTGCTTCTCAAAGCGGGTATAACTGGTATATATTCCTTCGCTTTTGGCGCGCGGAATCCGCTCAAGTACATACTTGTAAATCATACGTGCACGCTCATACTCGCCTTGACGTGTTTCCATCTTGGCAAACGCTGTAAAGACCGTTTGTGCTCGCTCAAGTGCTCCCTCCTCTTCTCCAAAGAAATCGAGTGCCATGTGAAAGACCTTACGTGCTTTCTCAAGGCTTCCGCGCTCCTCCTCGTACTTGGCCCATTTGATCCATTGCTTTGGCTCTGAATGACAGGTAACCGCGCGTTCCCAAACGGCACTTGCATTCTCATATTCATGATACCTTACCTCAAAGGCGATATATGCATTCCAAGCACGCTCATCAGGCTCCCAGCTCATCCATCGTTCAAAAATCTCACGTGTTCCACCCACATTTCCAAGTAATTCCTCAACGTGAACATATTTGTACCAGAGCTGGTCAATTCGGGGCAGAATGGAAACAGCACGATCAAAAAGATTGCGAGCATGGTTAATATTACGCATTTTTAATTCTTGCTCCGTATATCGCAACCAGAGTGGGACATGATGGGGGTCCACATCTAACGCGCGTTCGAAAACTGACCGACATCTCTCCATCTGGCCCTGGGTAGCCTCCCATGTCGCGTATTTAATCCATGCTGCCATCTTTCAAGTTAGAAATAAAATATACATACATTTCCTCGGAGACGACGCACTGCATCTTCATATTCTGTACGCTTTCGAGCACGATAATCCTCTAGCTCTTCATAACTCTCGATCCGCAAACGAGGGGTTTTTCGCTTTGGGGCTATCTGCCGTTCCTGTGCTTCACGAAGCAACTGTTCTGCAGTAATCTGCAGAGGTGCTGGTGCGCGATTTTTGATGCGCGGCGCACGTCCGTCTGCCGACATGCTGCACAAAGCTGTAAGTGCGACGGCGGACCTCATGAATATGGACTTTGTCATCATTGTCACGTGCCATTACCACTGTGTTGTTTTTTACTGGAGACATCGGTCCAACAATTTGCTTCTGCGAGGGATTATTGCGTAGCTGTCTTGGCAAAGCCTGTCCCGGCCAAATTGAAATTGCCGAGACTATCTTCGTATCATCAACTTTTAACCTTGGGTCCTTCTTTGGCCCTTTAAGTTTCTTTCTTCATGCCTACCGAAGGAGAGACACCATTGAAGCTTGCCTGTGCTACCTGCATTCAAGGCCACCGCGCTTCGACTTGTAAACACCAAGATGGTTCCAAGGGACCCTTGGTGGTAGTTAAGCGCAGGGGCCGTCCACCCTCTCAATGCGCAGAATGTCGTGAAAAACGCATAAGAACCGGCAGACATGCTCGATGTGACTGCAATGCAAAAGCAAAGGCTAGGGCTAATTATGAAAACTCCAGCAACATCTATACGGAGCTGCCCGCTAAGAGGCGCAATATCCACCCTTCTACCGAGGATATTCAAGGTCCAAAGAGGGAAAGCCCACTCTCATTTGATTTCATTCTGAATCCTTGCAAATGCAAGGAAGGTTCTATATGTACCTGTTGCCGCTCTCATTTTGACCACCTATATAACAGAACTTCCACCAATGGACACCAGGCCCATTTCCCGTATACCCCATCATCTAAAAGGACCCATTCCATCAACGATACTAGACAATGCAATGACAAAGCACCTGTGAAATCGTCTAGCTGTTGTACGACTGGTTCAGATATTGACCGTGGTGCTTCAGAACGTTCTATGGATATGCTTATTCGAGCCGCTGACATGTCCAAGTCTTTTTCGCTCGAGTGTCAGTGTGGCGCAAACTGTCTTTGCAAAGGGTGCTTGGCCGTGCCCTCTGGAGACAATACTAAAGAAAAGTCTGGGCCTACGTGTGGTTCTTGTGTTGCATGCGACATCCAATTGCAAAACCCCACAGGTATTGAGTCAGTCGATCGTTGGGCCCAGGTGACAGACATCAAACCCAAGTCCAACAAAACTGTCTTGCTCTAAATAATTCATCTTTCAGGTTCTTTTACTTGTCATATCCATACGTATATACCATGTCTTACGAAACTGAAACGACCCTGCATGTACATACGTCGCCATCTTCATGAGCAGTTTTTACACGGCAATATTCCTTTCGGATAGCTATTGACGCCAATGACTTGAAATTTCACGAGGTTTCTAGATATAAACGGAGAAACTGCAGTACCAAGCTCCAATGGGTCTTGGCGGTGTCACTTTGGCTTGGCAATAAAAAGGGGCCCAACCGGGAATTGAACCCGGGACCTCTCCCAATTCAGGGCTCCCCTGAGAGAACAGCTATGTCCCGAAGGGAGTATAATGCGACTATACTATTGGGCCTTACACTTGCGTTGTTTCGTGGTAGTTTAATACTTAAACAAACTGTGTCATTCACATACTTTCCTGTCCTCGCAAGCTTCTCCCACTATTTATAGTGTTGTCGTCGATTCGCTACAGCATTTACCAAAGGGCCCGGCGTTCTTGGCGCTGGGCGCGCGAAACACGCTTGTTCATACCCCAAGTCGCCTTCTTCAACTCGGTCTCGGCTACCCTAGCTTGACGCACTTCCTTGGGAGCCGGTGCAACAATGCTTACAAATGTCGGGGAGCAACCAAACTGCTTGGCCAGCACACCGCTAGTGTAAGTGTATGGATCCTTTTGACGAAGCTGCTGAATTTCCATGATCTCCTTTTCGTTCAGAATCTTCGTGGCACCACGTGCCTTACGATGACGCAGAGGAAGCTGAGGGGGCATACCAGTCACATCGACATTGGCATTCTCATTTGCAGATCCAAAAAGAAGCTCAGAGACTTCTACTGAGGCGCGGCTTGATGCCTGAGACGGAGGGTTACGAGTAATAAACGTCTCACCTGACGCCAGAGGGAAACGTGTGGCATGCGCGTTCTTGTCCAAAGGGTCGCGAGGGTGACGAACCGGCGTATTGCGCATTGGGCGAGCACTGGTCGAGAAGGAGCGAACGCTGCCAAGGAAACCCTTTGGTCCAGCCCATGTTCCTTTAACCATATTATTGTAGTAAACCCAAGGGAAGAAGTCTTTCTTCAGATAGTAGAAAACACGCTGCGGCTTGGACTGGTTAATACCAAACTTGGAGAATGTTTCTTTGAGAGCACCACCATACTTGAATTCAGCAAGAAGAACCTTGCCATATTCCGTCAGCAAGGGACACGAGGTATAACCGTCGTACTTCGCAATAGGCTCTCGTCCATCCAGGGCTGCCAAAAGATTGGCGACAAGAACGGGGGACTGAGCCGTAATAGCTGCCGCCGTCTTACTTGTGGGAAGAGAGCTAGAGTCTCCCAACGACCACACGTTCTGGTATTTGATATGACGCAGGGTTTCATTGTCCACATTGGCGTAACCAGCTTCGTTGGCGAGCGTCGACTTCTTCAAAAAGTCAGGGGGACTCATTGTCGGAGTGACATGCATGAAATCAAAGGTCTTACGCACTTTCTCACCATCTGGGCGAGCAAAGACAGCAGTCTTTCCTTGGTCTTCAAGTGCAACCAAGTTGTGCTGGAAAAGGCCACCGACACCACGTTCTTCACGAAGCTTGTTCAAAACCTGACTGTATGTGGGCACGCCAAACATGACCGGCAGGCCCGTAGCAAAGTCAATCTTGATAGGCGAGTTGGGGTCATGCTTCTTGTACAGACCCTTCTTTGCCCAGTGATCGAGGGCCAGCCACATGATTTTTTGTGGCGCACCAGCACACTTAATAGGAGACCCAGGCTGAGTGAAAATTGCGTGGCCCTCCTTAAACTGGTCAATCTTGGGGAACACCTTGTCGACTGTGTCATACAAGTAAATGGAAGAAACATTGGACTTATCATCTTCCAGGGCCTCACGAAGACCTGAAATGTCATCCAAAGTGGTTGTATAACCGGAGGCAACGATGAGATGGTCATACGAAAGCTTTTCACCAGAGGCCATAGTGACCTGGTTTTGTTCCGGCGTCATAGTAGTCACAGCGTCTTGGTAAAACTGGATCTTGGGGCTGATGAGTGACTTTTCAACCAAACGGAGCTCCTCACGCGTCTTAAGACCAGCTCCAACCAGAGTCCAACCCGGCTGATAGTGATGGTAAGTAGAAGGCTCAACAATGGCAATTTCATCCTGTGCGAATTTGCCGGAATTCAAAAGCTGATGGGAGGCCGACAGACCAGCCGAGCCACCACCGATGACGACAACCTTATGCGCCGCATCCAAAAAGCGCGAAGAAGAAGAGAAGAGTCTCTTAGAGATTGTCACCTTAGGCAACGATGCTGCCCTAACAGTTTGCAGAATCATCTTGATCGCAGTTCAGGGACAGGTGAACCGCGACCTTGTGTGAACGGATCCTGACCCGCTTCACGTGACTCGATGATGTGCTTCGTATGTCGCCATACCAACCCAGCGATTGCACTATCCATATAACTATTAACACATTTTATCTGGAGACGTCAAATAGCAGTCTTTCCACGAGGCTCGTAAGGCAAGAACATCATAATGAAAGAAGAAACAATGAAGGTTGATGCCGATACATAGATCGGAGGCTTGAACTCACCGTCGGGAGTATAGATAGCAACCAAGGTAGATACGATGCCGAAGACGCGTTGGACACTCATAGCGAAACCATCTCCTGTACCACGTTGAGGGGCAGGAAACACTTCATATGTGATTGCATACAAAACAGCATACATAGCATTCTCAGTAAGGCTGGTGGCACAGTTCCAGCCCCACACGGCGGCCGATGAACGAGCTGTAGTAAACAAGAATAGGAACAGTCCAGTCAGGCAAGTGAAAAAGGCCATCGTTAGGCGACGTCCAATGTACTTGAGTTCCACGGTCGCAGCTGCAATGAAGCTTCCGGGAATGGCACATACAGCGAAGACCACTAGTTGTCGGTACTGTTCAGTAAGAGAAGTGACGCCGTCCGACGTGTTACCAATATCTTTCAGATAGGTCGCGATGAAAGAGTTGTAAAGAGGATAACCAAGACCAATCAAACCCCAGCACAATGAGATCAGGATAGTATTCCGCGCCATCTTCGGAGAAGCAAACAGAGCCGCAACAGGAGCAATTTTTACTTCCTTCCAGGACTTCCGGATTTGACTGGGAGCCCACAGCGTGTCGTTCCAATTCCCCAGTCGTTTCATTCCAAGGGGTTCACGGACCTCAACACTGGTCTCTGGTTCTTTTTTGATCACTTCTTCATTCCTCAACTCTGCATTCTCAGTATTGATCTTCTCGACACGACCATATTTCGCATTCTTCAACTGTTCAAAGGTAAGGCTTGTAGTCCGCTTATTTTCCTTTGCAATATACAGGAGTACCTCGTATGCTTGTTTTTCGCGACCTGTTCCCAATAGGAATTTTGGTGATTCTGGAATAGGATACACAAAAAATCGAATGATCCACATGACCATCACTGATCCACCCAACAGGAACCAAGAGTAGCGCCAGCCCCAATTGTCGGCCCGAAGACAAGGGGCCGTACTACTGTCAGAGAGAACATCTTCACAATGAAAGTTTGCGATAAAGGCCCAGCCGATCAACGCAGCATACAACTGTCCCAAACACCAAAACAAAGATAGGAATGTAAGAATCCATTGCTGAGGACCTGGAATGTATTCAATAAGCATGGCTCCATCCACAGGAAGATTTCCACCCAAACCCAAACCTAGAAATCCCAGCAAAACACAGAAGGTAGTGAAATTATTTGACCCACCCACTGCAATGCCGAAAGCAGCAGAAATAAATAGGGTTATATTCCAAGAAGGACGCCGACCGATGATATCAGAAAAGAAGCCCCAAAACAAAGAGCCGATCAGAAGACCAGTATATAGGGAAAAGGTGGCCCATTTGGCAGTATTTTGATTGGAAAGATTCCATTCTTTACTCACAAGCGTGAGCGACATGTTCAGAATCTCGAACCAGATATTGTCTGCCAACCAGCCAAAGCCAGCCAGAATGATCAACTTGACTTGGAACATCCCGAAACCAATTTCTTCATGTATGGCCTTGTTCATCAAAGAAATTTGACGCTCATAATCGGCAGTCACACCCACTTCTTTGGCGAATAGAGTGTGACTGTCAATTGACTCATCATCTGTGCGCGCCTCCTCTTCATCCCATCGTTTCCTCCTGTGATTAGCTTCTACCTCTTCAATCGTCACGCGGTGTGTCTGTTCTTGTTCCAGATCACTCATAAGGCCACGAATAGATGGGAAGGAGGTGGGAGTCTATGCTATTAGTCTAGTCTGGGGTGGCCGACTTTGACAATTTTAAGCACACTCCTATCACGTGATCCAAAATTCATCTGCAGGATCTACAGGCGCGTAAATGAGCTTCACAGCCATGCTACTTGCACGCGGCGTCCGCTGTTTGCCTTATATCCGGGCCACAGGATACAGTCATCTGACAACTCAGTCAAAAAGGGCCACAAACAACACTCAGTCATGGGCAGAAAAGATGGCTTCTCCACGCCCTGATGTCTCTGACAGGACACACAAGGTACCTTCCTCTAGCTCTGCCCGACCCGAGGTGACTGGAGTGCAGACGGTAAACACGATGAATGAGAGCCCGGATTCTTCTATGAATGAAAAAAACTGGGAAGCCGGTTTTGATGGGATAGGTGTGAAGCCTTTTCCTGCTCAAGTGGCAAAAATATTAAGCGAACCCATCGACAAGGAGGATGTCGAGATCAAACCAGATGGGCTTCTATACCTCCCTGAGATCAAGTATCGTCGCATTTTGAACCGGGCATTTGGTCCAGGGGGATGGGGCCTTGCTCCACAGGGAGAAACAGAGATATCTCAGAGCATACTCAGTCGCGAGTGGACGCTCATTTGCCTGGGCAGGTTTGTGTCCACTGCACGCGGCGAACAGGAGTTTTTCCGCCCGACCGGTATCCCGACTGCCAACGAGGGTGCAAAGTCCAATGCGCTTATGCGATGCTGCAAAGACCTCGGCATTGCTTCTGAGCTATGGGATCCTCGATACATCCGTCAGTTTAAAGCCAAATATTGTGTCGAGGTATGGTGCCAGACGACCGATGGAAAAAAGAAACGCTACTGGCGTCGCAAAGATGACGAACCGTTTACCTACCCAAATAAAGAGGTTGGTATTGTATCACGTTGAAGCACATTTCTGTAGACTACTTTCGGCGCTTACTTACACCCGACTTGGCCTTGCTGCGATAAGCACCCGCTTCGACCACGTCATCATCACGATCACGCTCATCTTCAAGATGCTGCGCTTGTTTCCGTTTGCGGCGACCAGCCCCACTAGCACCCCCTAGTCCTTTCTCCTGAATTTCCCGGAGAGCAGCTCGTTGCGCCTCACCCACTCGCTCGGAGAGTAGCATGACCATCTCTCGGTCTTTTGCACCTGGGAATTCTTCCAACTTCTTCCCAATAGCTGCTTCGATGCGCTGAAGAAGCTCCACATCATACTGGGTCACAAGTGTCACGCTGCGGCCCTGGCGACCTGCACGGGCTGTTCGTCCGACACGGTGAATATAGTCCTTAGAATGCGTGGGGATATCAAAGTTTACGACCAGGTCAACGGCAGGGATATCGAGCCCTCGGGCGGCGACATCTGTGCAAACCATAATCGAGCGTCCACCCGACTTGAACTTGTTCAATGCACCCAACCGTGCCGTTTGTGAGAGTTGTCCATGAAGGGGGATAGCGCTGAATCCCAAAAGACGCAGTAGAACAGCAAGCCGTTGAGCATCGTGTACAGTCCGCGTAAAGACAATCACGGAATGACCCGCTTGTTCATTGGCCAAGTGAACAAGGTAGGTGTCTTTATGGGCAAAGGGCATGAAGAGATAGTATTGGTGCAATGTGGAAGCCGTCGAATACTTTGTACCGATTTCTACTCGGACTGGGTTTCGCAGACTGGCGCGCTGCAACTTGGCCACCTTCGTCGTCATCGTAGCGCTGAAAAGCATCGTACGTCGTTCCTTCGGCATGTTTTGCAAAAGTTTGTCAATGATCGGTCCAAAGTCAAGATCCAAAAGCCGGTCTGCTTCGTCCATAACAAGGTATTTAAGGCCACGCAGGCTGAAACCCTTAGTGTTTTCCAAGTGGTCTTGCAAACGGCCAGGCGTGGCCACAATCACATGAGGGCGTTTCGAAAGAGCAATGGCTTGGGTCATCATATCCATACCACCAACAATGGTAGCACAACGTGCACCAATTGTAGCTCCGAGGGCTTCGATTTGCTGTGAGATTTGATACGACAATTCACTGAGGTTAGCGGTGGCCACCTACCGGGTGGGTGCGAGAATACATGCGAAATACGGCTTGGGATTGTCCCAGAGTGCCTGAAGAATAGGTATGCTGAAGGCTGCCGTTTTACCAGAGCCCGTTTGCGCCAGACCAATGACATCACGTCCCTGCAGAGACTCTGGAATGGCTTTGGCTTGGATGGGCGTGGGGTGTGCAAAGTTCAATTTTTCACAGGCTTCGCAAAGAGGGTCAATCACCCCAAGTTCTTTGAAGGAAGACGCGAGTTTCTCCTCCCCCTCTTCTCCATTACCCGCATCGTTTCTCGGATCTGGCGATGACATGTCACCTACGTGCGAGGGGCGATGCTATGTGGCCACGACGTGGCAAAATTTTGTCCTCCACATACTACACGTGGCCCATACCAAATGGCCTGACGTTGGCACGGACGCAACGGCCTACTACCATCATGCCCCCTCCCTGGGAGACTTGGCGTCAAGACATCAATGACAAATTGGACCGCTGGGGTGAAGAGAAACTGCACCTTCGTCAAAGCCACTCAAAACCCTTGTATAAAAAAGACGCTACCTACGAGGAGCGCCTTGCTCGCATGAGGTCAGGTGGTGGTGCAGAGGGTGCCATCCAAGGACAAACCTACCATCGAACAGTGCCGCCACTGCCGCCGCAACCAACTGATATTGGGAATAACTTTGCTACTGAGAGATCCTCTGTGCCTACGCCTCAAGCCCCCCCCACCGCAGCGGCCCCATTGCATTTGCAATTTTCCCGTTTCACTGAGACAGACAAGCAAGCCTTTTTTGCCCTCCTCGACGAATATTTCGTGAAACGGTCTTCTGGGGGTGATATGTGGTATGTATGTTGAAATGTTCATGGATAGACAGGCTCGATGAAGACTTTGATGAAAAATATGTTACCACAATTGGACATGGCCTTTGTTCCATCGTATGCAAAGCACCATTTGCTTCCACGTCTGTCGAGGAGGCTGGCGGTGAACCAGGGCAGCTTTGCATTAAGCAGGTGGATGTGGATGTGCAAAATGCCCCTCATAATATCGAACATGAAATTGCCCTACTCCAGCGTCTCCGGCACAATCATCTGGTACTGATGCTTGCTTCTTTTGCGTCTGAACCTGATCATTTTACAACCATTTATAACATCGCCATGCCCCTTTACCCATATTCCCTCCCCGAGCTTCTTAACCAGCCATGGATGTATCCCAGCACCAATGATTTTTCGACACAGGCACAATGCTCTCGATGGGTACACATTCTGGGAAATCACTCCTTCTCTTCTTTCGTCCATAAATTTGCTTTGCAGCTGGCTGATGCAGTGGCCTATCTTCACGAAGAGCGAGTTGCTCACCGCGATATCAAACCGGCCAACATACTGTTCGACAGCAGTGGCCATCTCAAACTGATTGACCTTGGCGTTGCATGGGAGGACGGGATGCATGAGACCTCTCCGTTTAATACAAAAGAGAAACTGAGCCGGTCTAACTGCGCGCAGATCAGCGAAGTAGGGACGGGTGCTTTCCGGGCTCCCGAGCTCTTGTTTGCGCCCCAGCATGGATATGATGCTTATAAGGCGGATGTATGGTCTTGGGGTACTGTCTTGGCATCCTTTTTCACAAGCTTGAATGAAGTCCAAAACGAAGAGAGCATGGGTCGAGCTAATTTCACATCATGGGAACGCGAGCTGTTTCCTGAGTGCCCCGACGAAGCAAGCCTAAAACATTGGCAATCACGCACCTATGAGCGCTCCACCTTGTTTGACTCTTCGCGCGGTGACATTGCTCTTGCGTGCGATTTATTCAAGGTTCTTGGGCTACCAAGCGACGAAACTTGCTGGCCTGAGGCAGTCTTTTTCCAGCCACCCTTGGCTCTATTCCCATTCGTGCACCAACCTGCGAAAGAGCCTTTGCTTGGACGCTTACCTCACTTGCACACTCTAGTACAGGATACATCGGTGTCGGCCCAACGCCTGTATGCCTTTGTTGACCAATGGCTTCCCCGACTGTTGTCTCTCTCTGCTAGTCAGCGTCCTTCTGCAGCTGAACTCTATGCGTCGCTTGCAAGCTCATAAAATGATTAGCTATATTTCTCATAGCCACATGTATGCGTGAATGGCTCGACTTTTCATATCCAAGATCCCGAACGCAACATGTTCTTGAAGTGCTCGGACTCGCTGCAGCCATTCGCTCGGAATTGGTCTAAGGCTTGTGGAAGCTTCTCGTCAGTACTCACGACATACCCATTCCTTGATCTTTGCAATCCGTTTCGAATTAACAGGATGTGTTGACAGCAATGCCATAGCGGCATCTGCTATGCCTGATTCACGCCTCTCACCCGCATCCATCCGTTGCCTGCATGTAAGAATGGACCACATACCAGAAATAGACCGCTTCATGGGGATTATAACATGCTTGCGACATGATACGAAGCCCTAACTCATCGGCTTCACTTTCAATTTTGCGTGAGTTGGGCAAGTTCATCACTAGATTCAACAAGATCCGGCTGAGCCCAATATCCAACCCCATCATTTCGAGGACAAAAGCTGCAGCAAAGAGGACTTTGGATCCAGCTACCTTTTCAGCTGAGTGTCTTGCTAGCTGGTGAGCAATTTCATGGGACATGACAGTGGCTAAACCGGCGTCACTTTGACACACAGGTAAGATGCCGGTAAAGACAAAAATATGCCCTCCCGGTAGCACAAAGGCGTTCTTTTGTCTCGGGTCATGAATGACATGAACGGTCCACTGCGTCGGCTGTGCATCGCGCGATCTTTGCATATCCAGCTTCTCACACGCCCGAATAATACGGCTGGCCACGCGTTCCACCTGATGGACGGTGGGCGATGAGGACGGCAAGATTTGTGCGTGGTATTGCTGAAGGGTGCTTTGGAATGCCTGCTCACCCATTCTCCGCTCTTCTTGTGTGCTCATGTCGATGAAGCGCCAACGTCCGGTCGCAGGCACCTGCTCGAGATGGAACACATAATAAACGCTTGCGCCACCGAGGACCACAAGTAAAAGAACCAGTCGCGGATGATATTCAGCTGGAATCCCATGCATTTGTGATACATTGCCGACGTCTGCGCTGGTGCGCACTGGTCTTTTCATCCGCACGGTTCTGTGCGGACTGGATGGGTCTGGCCAACGACTGCGAGGCAGTCCCTGCTCTTTCAATTGTTCTTGCATTCTTTTAAGGAGAATCTCGGCAAATTCTTCACCATGGTTCCGAGGAGTTTGCCTCCATCGTGAAGGGGTGGAATGAATGCCATGGTATCGTCGAATGCCCCACCATGGCCGAGGAGTCGCTACTCGACTGAGTGTTGGCTGCATGATCATCACGGTTGGGCGCATCGACGACTTGCATATGCAATGCACTGCGTCCCCGCACCTGATTTGCTCAATGAAACTCGGGTGCACCACCCTTTTTCGATGAACGAGATTTCAATTGGAAAGAAATTTTGTTTTAACTTGATCCCCTTTAGATTCATGAAGGCATGGAAAGGCACTGAGACAAAAATGAGCAGTGTTCCGACGGAGAAGTCAGGGTCAAAGGAGCCGATGGGAAAGACTGATGGATTTGATGGTGGTCTTCATATCGAGCATCAACATGTAAATGCTATTGACCAGGAGATGGATGATGATGATTTCGCACTTGCCAAGCGTCTTGGGCATCGTTCCGAGTTTGCTCGTGAATTCAAGAGCTTTTCGACGATTTCGTTTGCCTTTGCCATCATGGGTCTCGTATCATCAATATCCACTACCTTCAACTCGCCATTCACGCTAGGTGGTCCAGCCGCGACGGTGTGGTGTTGGTTCATGGGCTCGTGCTTTAATCTAACGCTCGGTACGGCCATTGCAGAGCTTGTTTCTGCATATCCATCGGCTGGTGGCCTCTATTCAGCGAGTGGGCTTCTTGTGCCAAAGAAGTACCGCGCTACGGTAGCCTGGACCACAGGCTGGCTCAACCTAACCGGTCAAATTGCCGGTATCGCTGGTACGGAATGGGGTCTTGCGCAAATGATCTACGGATGGGCGTATGTCATTTCCAACGGCCAGTTTGTAGCCAACAAGAACCAGACGGTGGGCTTGTACTTTGCTCTACTGATCATTCACGGCATCATCAACTCTCTTGATTCGAAAACCCTTGCTCGAATGACGAGCTCGTACGTGATTGTGAACATCGGTATTACATTTGTTATCATTATCACCCTCCTTGCTCGGACGCCTCTCCATGAAATGCATGGCGCTGAGTACACGTTTACGATAACGTCCAACACATCTGGTTGGAGTGGTCAGGGGGGCAATGCGCTGGCCTTCTTGTTTGGTCTTTTGTCTGTGCAATTTGTCATGACAGACTATGATGCTACGGCGCATATCTCTGAAGAAGTGCACCGCGCCGCTATCGCAGCTCCCGTCGCTATCCTGGTTGCTGTTGCCGGTACTGGTATGGTGGGTTGGCTGTTCAACATTGTGCTAGTGATTTGCTCGGGCAATATCGCCGATGGCGACAGCAACACATGGCCTGGTGGCCTCGCTGTGGCCGAGATCATGTCGACACGGATCGGCAAAGTTGGTTTCCTTGTCATTTGGCCTTTTGTGTGCTTGGTCGCCTTCTTCGTCGTCACAACTGCCACCCAGGCGAATGCGCGCTCCTTTTACGCATTTTCTCGTGACCATGGCTTACCAGACTTTGGATTCTTCTCCAAGATTTGGAAACGCACCGGCACGACGGTGAACGCGGTATGGCTCGTTGTTATTCTTTGTATGATGTTGGGTTGCCTTGGCTTTGTGAACCAGACTGCTGTCAATGCCATTTTTGCTCTGGCCGCGTTGGGTATGGACATGTCCTATTTGATTCCGATTGTCTGCCGGCAAATCTTCCAAAATCACCCAGAGGTCATGTTTGAGCCTGGTCCCTTTACTTTGGGCAAGGGTTGGTTCGGTCGCATTGTCAATCTGATTGCCATTCTCTGGACTTTGTTTGAATGCACGATTTTGAGCATTCCTACAGAGATCCCCTTGACCGCCGATAATTTCAACTATTCATGGGTAATCATGACGGGTGTCTTGCTAATGTCCACTATTTGGTATGTGGTTCATGCCCACCGTCATTACCACGGACCTCGCAGCAGTATGACCCCAGATATGCTACAAAAAATTGGTGCGGATGGTACGGATGAAGACGAAGCCGCTCTTCCGAACCAATAGCGGGCCTAACTGCGAGTATTTTCCACCGGCATCGCCAGGCCGAGCCCCAATGGGCTGAAGTTGCTTCTTCTGCACAGGCAAACTTGTAGAATAGTATTAATCCATGAACACCGAAAGGTGAGTGGTCTGCTTTTCAGCATCGAAACTTCGCTATAGAAACAAAAGTATAAAAACCCAAGCTGCCATGCAATATGAAGAGACGAGCATAATCACAGGATATACCTTAGCTGTCTGGTCCCTCCTCGGATAACTTCAGGCATGCCTCAAGACGAGCGCAGCGTTTCTCGAGTTGTGAGTATCGAGCTTCGAGTCGGCTGTATCGAGACTCGCTTACCTGCGCATGCTGCAAGATACACTGCTCCGCAATCTCTTCCATCATTTGCCTTGATCGTTGCAGCGTCTGCATTATGGCATTGCTAGCACTGATTTGGTGTTCCAAGGTCGTCATGAGAGCTCGGCTGTCTGACAGCGAGTCATAAAAGCTGGAAAAGAGCGACAAAAAGCTCCCCTTGTTGGGGGGCGTGGTATGCATCGCGTCTGGACCATGAACCGGTTCCATCGGACGGCCCGAATCAACAGCGTGGCGAAACGGGGTAGGAGCATTGGCAGCGTACGCGGGTGATGGCAGCGGCATGGGAGGGGGAGCCATATATACACGAGACGCCCCACCCGTTGGGGGCACAAATCCCTGCATTTCGGGAGCCGTAGATGGTAGTGGCGGGGGTTGTGGACTACGCGACGGGTCATCGTAGCTGGGTTTATCAGGGTAACCAAGCAGATGAGAGGGAGGGGGAAGCTGCGCATCGTTGGGGAATTGATGTTGTTGCGGTGGTGCACTTTGGACCGACGGTTCTCTATTCTTCACGGGGGATGCATCCCATTCATGCTCGGTCAGGTGCAGAGCAGGTGCTCGGCCTGAAACTGGGTATCCACGGCGTTGTACAATAGTGAGGTGAGGACTCGTAGGGTGTCGATCTGGACCATCTCGATGCCTCATGGGTAGATCATAGGCGCCAGGATTCGCCGGAATTTCTCTGCCCTCACGAAGACTCTGCGTGTTATTAGGTGGGTAGTTCCGTTGTATTGGTAGTTTCTCTGGCATAGGAGCTAGCCTGGTGGTTGACCGGGCTGATGGAAAGGGATCACCTCCCTCCTCCTGCAGCACGATACGTGGTCTTTTATATGGGTGAGCACCCAACATGGCAGGAGAAGTAAATTCCTGCGTATCAGCACTTGTATTCTTTGGCATGAAAGCAAAGTCAACGTGGTTTCATGTATGCAACAAGCAAAACACCTGGTCGACAGGACGAAGACGTGCGACAACATGGCCACATATACCGCCGACATTTACAAAGCTTACATCATCCAACAAAGGTCTCTCTACCTTCTATTTTGTTGCGTCTGCACCCTAGCAAACTAGACCTGTTTCTCTGATAAGGCCAATCCAGCGAATCGCGCGGCCGTTACGGACGGCCACCAAACGTCAGCCCAAAAGTGCGCCTCGGTGGGAACACTTTGCAAGTCCTCCTCCAGGCACGCACGCAGGGTCTCATTCGTTGCTGCGTATCTGTAGGAAGCGGATGTATGCTGCAGCGACCAAAGTGCACCTGCGAGGGCATACAGTTCAGCATCGGTAGATGGTTCGTTGCGATATATACCCCGCAGCCATACTGCTCGCACGCACCCCACAATTAGTGTGAGGTCGCGTTGCAGACTTTCCCAACCCCCGTCCGGGTCCGCATGCGTGAGCGCCCGTCCATATACGAGTGTATCCTCACTGGTAGGGCACACGCTCACCTGATGGACCCACATAAGACCGTCGTCTGCGAGTGCCCGTCTTGCATATATGCGCGCATTGTCCAGTAGCCTGGCCTGGCTGGCCTGGGCCACGTCGAGGACCTGCGCCAGAGCGTTGTGCGCTCGAGTTAGCGAAATGGACGACAATTCACCATACATAGAGGCGCGCGTCCTTGAAATCTGGGTCGAAGCGTTGAAAAGGACAGGGACAGGCGTGTGAGGCACGACCCAGGTCGACAGATTCTTGGGCACGAGCGAAGGGGCCGAACGCGACTCGGGCGCTTCGAATGGTGCCAGGGCGGCGAGTATGCATTTGGCAGCACAGGCCCCTAACTCCCATGCCCGCTCCGCTGAGTCTCTGTTACCTCGGATGAGGCAATCGATGCGCAGACGTGCCAGGGCATGCGCCTGGTTTCCCAGCGTGCACAGGTCCTCCACGGTCGCCTCGACTTGCTCGACGCGTGCCTCTGCATCGTTACCAAAACGGACTGATGTGAGTGATTGGGCCGGTGGGGGCGCTTGAAGGGCCTGATGGGCGTGGTCCAGAACCGCGTCCTCGAGCGCCTGCCATTCCTCACCTTTAGGCCAAACGTTCCATTCTACCGCGCGCTGCATCTGGACCAACAGCACCTCGATGCAGGCCTGCTGAAGCAAGGCGACCTGTCGATCCCACGCGCGCGGAGGACTTTGCGAATCACCAAATCCCTCGGGAAGTGTGTGTATATAACTCTGCGCAAGCGTGATTAAGGACTGCAGCGAAGCGACCCAGCTATCCAGTGTCGGGGCATCGGGAGCATGGGGTAGCAGATCGAGGCCGCACTTGATTTGGTCGTTCCAAGTCTCGACCAACGAGGCAGGGGCCACGAGCGACGACGAAAATTCACTTTGATCGTCGTCGCCCGCCTCTGACGGCGGAGGCATAGGCTGAGGTGCCTCCTGGGATGTGGTTGTTGGCATGAGGAGTGCCTCCAGAACCTTTTGTTGCCCAAACGCAACTTGCTCAAACCAGTGAGCGGCTGCCACATAGAGCGGCACCGGCATAGACATGGAAAGCATCGCCGCGTCGACGACAGGGGCTGCTAGCGCTTGGCAGACCGCCAGATCATCTGCACAACCAAAGACATCTACCAGCTCTGCCAGTGCATAGAGGGCGTAGCCTCCGTTGGAGAGCACGTCCAGTCGGGCCGCGCTGGGAATGCCATCCCCGGGTATCGGCGCCAACTCCAGCGCCTGGATATAGAGATGACATGCCTGAACGAGGGCCCTGAGGGCCTCGGGCGGTGCGAGAAATTGCGTTCCTAGCATATAGTGAATGCGCGCTGCATTGTACCGTGCATCGACGGACGTAGGCTCAAAGGCCGCCGCCTGCTCGTACCACACGAGGGCCTGTCCATAGTGCCTGGATGAGCAGCACATACGTACCGTTGGGCTTTAGCCCCAAAGGCAAAGCGCTCGCCCCGCTCCTCCTGGTCAACACCGGCATCCATGCATGCATCAAACGAAGCAGGCTCGCGCGAGGCGCGCGGCACCTTCTTGCGTGGCGGCATGGTTGTGACTGTCCGCTGCAACTCGCCGCCCGTTGGGTGTGGAGCCTCCACTGTCCCCCGCCATGGCCGCGCCGCTGGGCGTCGGGGGTGGCAAAGAAGCGATGGATCCCGTCGCTGATGCGCAGGTTGCTTGCTACAAGATATGCAGCCACCCGCATTTGGACCATCCGCACAAACGCCTTATGCTAGGCCCTGTACCTGACATTTACATTTCGAACCAGGCGTTGATTGACGACGCGCGACGCCTAGGTGTTTATTTGGACGACATGTTAAGTGACGACCAATCTATCGTTGATCGCAGTGAAACACGATTCAAAAGCATGCAATGGCATAGGAATGGGCGTTTACGACATCCGAGCTTCATTCGACCTCTGCGCCACACGTCATTGCAGAGGAGCCGGGCGAACTCGTTCTTTGAGACACCGCCACGCCTGCATGCCATTTCTGAATCGCCGGAACCCATGTCTCCCGAGCCAGAATGGCCCAAAATGTTGAACCGCTCGAATTCCTTTGTACAGAATCCTCCATCGCCGAAGGAAGCGTCGCCGCCTCCTCTTCGGCGCTCTGCGTCTATGCACCATATACCGCGCTCTGCCCACACCGACACACCTGTCACGGCCCAATCGTACGACGACCTTGACTCCTTGCTCTCTACGCGCCAGGAGCACTCTTTCATCCACTCACTGCTGGGCACTGGGCGCCGGCACGCATCGACAAGTCACCCCCTATCGCCCCTCGTGTGGGACGACTGTCGCTGGGGCGAATGGCCGACCACGCCCATCCTGGGCCAATATGACCTCACAGAAGAGCAGCGTGAGACGGTCGTGGACAGAACAGGCAGGTTGATTGGCCACCGCAAGATGGTTGGCTCGTCTTTTGAGGTCGGCCAGAAGTTTTACGAGCATGTGCTTGCCATGGAGCCACCTTCCGACTCGCTGCGCTCTTATTCCACCCCAGTCACAAAGGAGCGCCCAGTGAGCCCCAAGACGCAGATTTACTCTTCGCCTGTCTCGGCTGCGTCGTCTCCGCAACCAACGAGCCCCATTTTGCGCCTGGCACGGCGCCGGCCCTCTCACAAAATGACCCATCCACACGTGGCCTTTTCGCTACCTGCGTCGGAGGACGACCAGGTGGAAGATCGCACAGGCTGGGAAGCGACACGGCGGAAGCTCAGCGAACAAGGAACCGTATCGATCCGCGCAGGGCTCCCATCGCGCGAGATGCTTTCGCTCGAGGAAGAACTCAAGGTCGAGCGGCGAAAGCGCCGCCGCCAGTTACTGGGCGAGGGTCCTACACCCCCTTTGGAGGACGTACCGCATGTCGTCACGCCCCCTCCCAGCGTGCCCCCGGCACTTCGTACACATCCGGAAATGTCCTCTAACGAGCAGCTCGATGCGACGCCATCGCATCGCTTTCCATTACCCATCGTGCCGCCTGTGGACACTCAGCGCGCGCCGGTGCACAAGTTTCAGCCATCAGACGAGCGTCGCGCCTCGCACGACTCTTCCGCGTCGCTCGACTCCCTCGTATCCTTGCCTGCTGAACCGGTGCCGAGCGACGGTGCAGCTGAGGCGACCCAGCGGCCGCCGTCGCCGCCCGCCGTATCGGAGCAGCCCATGTCGTCATCGACATCCTTGTTCTCGCGCTTTCTCTCGTCGTACCCATCACATCAACGCTCGGGCGGCGAATCTTTGCTGGAAGTGGTACAAGAGGCAGATGGTCGGGAAGCCGTCGCTCTGCGCGATTTCATCCCGGTCGGTCAAGGCGATGCGCTGCCCCGACCTGCCGAGGAGGTACTCGCGCGCCCCGTGGATGCGCCGACCCCTATCCCGGCGGCGTTCCTGGGCAAGAATGGCTCGATCCTCAAGCGCGACCGCATGCTCGTCAAGGTGCAGATCGTGGGCCGCGTTGACGTTGGAGGCAACTTTGACGAGCTCGAGGCGCACCGCTACGATATCCGCTCATATAAGTGGGACGAATATCTCGTGCTCCTGCGACCCGGACGCGTCGAGCTCTGGAACGAGGCGCGTATACGTGGGCGCTTGCTCGGCGACGCAGAGCATCTCAAGCTGCGGTACGTGATCCCACTGCAGAAAAAAGAGGTCTCGCTCTCGCTCTACTCGGAGGTCGACCGCCTCCTCTGCCTCACGATTCCGCGGTCCGAATTGCTCCGCGGTCCGTTCCCACTGCGCCGCCACGGCACCACGATCCTGTTGTTGAATGCGCGTGCCTCGTCGCTCGCAGCCGACTGGATGTGGCTACTGTGGCGCGAGCTCGATGGCCAGCCACCGACCCACATCAACGTGCATGTACCCGGCATCTCGATGCGTGTGCGTGTGCCGCTGCCCATGCTCCCGAGTCCGCATGGCACGGCGCGCGAGTACGATGTCCTACTCGATCTACCCTCAACTTTGCCATACGAGCATTCGTACGACAAGATGACGGCTCGCTCGCTCATGGACCACACCCAGAGCATGATCCAGGCCGTACCGCAATGGGCCCGACTGACACAGGACATGCAGGCCCGTGGCCTCCAGCCGGTGCTGGCGTGGCGCAGTGGATCAACGTACCACTGGGTCAACCACGCGACCACGCCACAAGGCGCGCCTCGGTATTGGGACGCACTGGCGGGCGCATTGCTCACGAATGCGCGCATGGCGCCTGAGCTTCAGCTGCTGCTGAATAGTCACTACCCTACCGAGGTGATGCACCCCCGCGGCTGTGCGTTGCGGGAGCCGCCGGCCGTCGAGGGGTTTGTCGGGCGTCTGCGGACGCTCTCTGGCTTGGCCACTCGCACATATCTGGCGACGCACGATGCGGGGATCTACCTCATGCGCGAGTCGCACGCCTATGCGCCCGATCCCTACATGGGCCTTCCCATCTCCGGCGTCAGTGGCAAGACACGTGAGGACCGGATCCGCACATATGTCGCGCGCTTTTCTGCGTACGAGATACACCGGCAGTTGCGCCAAATCCGGCAGAGCGACGGCTTCCTCCTTCTGTCGGACGTGTGTGCGATCGGCAGCGTGGGCCTCCCCGTCGTACTATCCACAGAGCTGTCACGGCACCGGGTGCACATGGGGCATGAGCCTGTCATGTCTGCCTCGATGACGCACCTCCAGTGGGTGTCCGACTACGATGGCACGCGCCAGCCACTGGATGCTCGGCTACGTGTGTTTGATACAGAGATCATGGCCGATTCGGCGCACCAGAGCACAAAACGCAGCATGCGGCAG
The DNA here is from genome assembly GCA_001600775.1 of Malassezia dermatis. NCBI lineage: Eukaryota > Fungi > Basidiomycota > Malasseziomycetes > Malasseziales > Malasseziaceae > Malassezia > Malassezia dermatis. The sequence continues at coordinate 86,145 of BCKX01000001.1, forward strand.
TTCAAGCTCTACCTTGAAAACGGCCGCAGTATCGTCTTTGAGGTGGCAAGCGTAGCTCTGGCGAAGGAATGGATCGTGCACCTCTTTATGCTGATTGTCTACTGGAAATGCCGAGAGGCGATGGACACACGTATGCTGGTGCACGCAAAACAGGCGACGGAGACCTCGGCGCATGCTTCGCGGCAGACGGAGGACCACGCATCCACATCGCTGCCATTCATCTGGAACTGGTGCCGCTTCGGCGGATGCCGCACCATTAACCTGAGCGGCTTCCTGTTCTGGCGCACTCACATGCGCCGGCCCTTTCACCGCCGCTATTTTATCCTGTGCGATGGCCAACTGCTCACTTTCAAGCTCATGTCGTCCACGCATTCTTCCACAGCGCGTTACAACGAGGGCATTCTCTACCGTCGCAAAGGCACTCCGATCCTGCTACGCGATGCGTACGTATACAAGGGCGGTTTGTCAGACCGCTCCTCGGACCTCAAGGGCGACAACATGCCCAACCACCGCACGGGTGGTCACCACACCGAGGATCTACACGAGCAGTTGCCGCGCTTCTTCCACGGCGGGCTCTGCAGCGCCGAGTCGAGCGACGAATGCACCTTTGTGCTCCGCATCCGTGTAGGCTGGGACCCCGGCCGTCTGCGCCGCTCCAAGCACGAAGTCCTCCAGGTGCCTTATCTGAGCGGCCGCGAATCGTCCGAAATCACCTTCCGCGCGCGCACCCAGCTGGAGCGTGACCTGTGGGTGCGGATGATTGGCCACGAAATCGAAAAGGTGGTCCGCTCAGATCCCGCGCGCGACTCGACTCTGTGCCAGTTTGGGCGCATCCATTGATCTATCATCTCTACAAGGAAGCATCCTTGGGTTTTTTCGCTGCTTGTCAGCCTGTCCATACATCGATACATACCCCCATACTTGGAGCGTGACGTCGTGCGGCCCACCACACCACCAAAGTCTAAGGCACCGCGGACCAGCGTGTAGCGCACACCAGGCACATCCTGCACACGTCCACCACGCATAAGCACCACACTGTGCTCCTGCAAGTTGTGGCCCTCGCCAGGGATGTACGCTGTGACCGTACGCCCATTCGTCAAGCGCACACGCGCCATCTTACGGATAGCCGAGTTGGGCTTTTTGGGCTTCGTCGTGAAGATCTTGGTGCAGACGCCCTTGACAAAGGGGCATCCCTCCAGCGCCGGCGTGCGGTTGACGGGCGGCCGGTGGGGCCGCCGGGCGCCGCGCATTGCTTGCTGCAGTGTCACCTGCCAGGCCGGGGTCGTCGAAATCGCGCGCAAAGGAACAAGCGGCATCGAAAAGCGCCGCATCAGATCTTGAACCCTCATCGCGGGGCTCTGGGCCTGCGCAGTCCACAGGCCACGGGGCGCAAGGCGCAGCGCTGCCCACATGTTGCGGTGAGAAGGCCGCCTCCGCCGCGTGGCCCACTTCTTTCTATCACGTGATACATCGTCCGCGCTGCTACCTTCCCAGAGGTCACTGCATGGAGCCAGTTTTTGCCTAGTAGACCACCGTAGTGATACACAAAGAGCCTTTAGTTCTTGGAGGCTCGCTCCGTAATCTACCACGTAGGCCGGTGCCGCTTGGGGGCGTCCGACCTCTAGTGGAGGCTACACCTTGCTCTTTGCCATGGAGGCCAAGCCCTCGGCGGAGACCGCCGGACCTACACGCCATGCCTTGTACCTCAACGAGGTGTCGCGCACACTTGCTTGCCATGCACCCGCGGCAGCACAGAAGCATGGCGCGTCCTTTTCCCAGTTGGTACCCAGCGTCGTACGTTGGGGCAACGAAGCGCCTTTTGGGCGACCCGCCAACGTGCTATGGGGGCACGACAGCAATCGACCGGCGCCTGGCCCTGTGGCACTCGATGTACAGACATTCCTACCGGCTTCGTATGTCCTGTCCAATCCTATATGTGCGTTTTGTTCGATACCCATTGTCCCAGGCGTGAACGCACAGCATATACCCAAGTCGCAGCGCTCGAGAGGACGAGCCCACAGCGCAAGTCTAGCCATACGCTGTCATGCTTGCCGCAAACCTCAATACAGGCGGAAACCCATGACGGCCAAAACGTTTCCGGCTGTACGCAAGAGACCGTCTCTGAAGCAACTGCTATCCTCAACGTCCAGCACGTTGGCGTCCACAGCGCCGAAAGCCTCTCGCACGCCTTCCGCCCCTGCACCTACCAAGCTACAAGCACCCACCCCGACGAGTCGGCCCTCGGCACCATCAGTGCCACGGCCTGAGCAGCGGCCGCCCAAATCGAATCGCGCACCCTCCGCGCCCTTCCAAGATACCAAGGCTGGTTTGCGCGCCCTATTGCAACAAAAAAAGCAAAAGGACCAGGCCTCCAACAAGCCACCCAAGTCGGGTGGGTTGGCCGACTTTTTAAGTCAATTGTAAAATGGAGACCGGGTGAATCTACCTACTCCAGCTCGCTATTTAGAGCTTCTGCATAGCAGCAATGTCCGACGACTGGACGTAGTCTTCAATCTCCTGGACACGCTCTTGGAGCTCGTCCATCGACACCTTGTCGTCCTCGACCACAATGGTGACCTGCAGCTTGCTCACACCGTAACCAATGGGAACGAGCTTGCTGGCACCCCAGACGAGACCGTCCATCTCAATGGCACGGACCTCCTTCTCGAGCTCCTCCATGTTGGTCTCGTCGTCCCAGGGCTTGACCTCGAAGGTGACGACACTCTTGGCGACAGGGCCAGGGCCCTTGGCGGCCTTGCGAGCCTCGTACTCCTTCACACGCTCAGCCTTGATGCGGGCAGACTCAGCATCCTCCTCCTCATCGTCGGAGCCGAACAGGTCAACGTCCTCCTCCTCGGCACCACCAAAGTTGAGGAGCTCAGCCGCCTTGGCCTTGTCGCCGGCGAGACCAGCGTGCTCAGCCTCGAACGACTTGATGTGCTCTTGCCAGCGCGACACATTCGGGTACTTGCCCGCATCGACGGGGCCCTTGATGGCCTCGTACACGGCCACGTCAGCCTGCGAAGCCTCGTGTCTTGCATGTCAGTACATGATCTTCCAGGCGACACCAAGCAGCCATCGTCTGGAGAAGCAGGGTTGTGCGCTGGTCAGATAGCTTGGAAATGGGTGTCGTCAATGCAAATGGCGCGGTGTCTTAAGCCGCTGGACTCGGAAACACGGACCAAAGCACGGTTCATCTCGCAGCGCACAGGCCCCCGCCTACCAACTTCTAGCCCTTGGTGCCATTCAAAATACATACCCGTCAACGTAAGACTTCGAGCTCAGGAAGTCGTTGAACTTAGCCAGGTTGTCAGCGTTCGAAAAGTCAGGAAGAGACATGGCAACGAAGGATAGGTAGTCAAGCAGGGGCAAGACACGGACGCTTTTCGTTCTTGCAGCCGCAGGCACCTCGGCCGATCCCTGACCTCGGTACACGTGCTGGCACCGCGGCGCATGGCCGCCAGTCCTCCACATATGGAGGCATGGGCCTGCGCTAGTTGGACTTGTTCATCTGACCCGCCGCGTGCCACCATCATGCTTCCCCCTGACTACCCGGGCATGTATGATGCCAGTGTGGGCATGCACCCTGGATTGGCCGCATCTTTGGCTTCCATTCACCCATTCTTCCCTCATTCGCTCATGCCCGAGGCGCCCCTGTCCGAAGACGACATTTCTCTGTTCATGCTCTTGGTCACATACTCGGATGCCTTGGATGCTCTGCCGCTGGAAGCCACACGCAGCTTCTCAGATTTGAGGGAACTAGATGCTGTTCTGGGCGGTAAGTTTACCTATTTGCTCACACCTCTCAGCTCATCTTACTTCTCTCACGCATCGATTATACCATCTTGCCACAATCCTGGAAAACCCCCGTGCTACCCCGGGGGAGCGTCTTCTCGCCTTAAAAGATGTCGCCGAAGAGGCTCGGTCTTACAAAATGGGCGGCGAGGATAAGATTCGCGTGGCCTCCAACACAACAGAGATGGTATGTTTTATGCACTTACTTGCAGATCACCTCGCACACGGATTATATTGACTCACTCTTGCGATCGTTAACCTCGCTTCCCTCCCTGGGACCTTACGTTCGGGAGAAAAAGCCTCAATACCGACGTCTCAGTGATCTCAGTTCGTATCCCCTCCATGCTGAGCAGAGCTTGTCCATGCCACTACCCAGCCCCGGCTATGCGGGTAGCAGCATGGACGTGGATCTGAACACCAATGGACGCCGATCCACTAAGGTTCGAGTTGATGACTACGCGGATGCACCCGTTAGCGCTGCTCGTACGCGTGAACGCGACGCCCAAGACGCATCACGGTCCAACAAGAAACGCAAAGTCCCGCCGGGCGCTACGTCTCAGCGCTCTCGTACGGAATCAAGCCGCAACCCGTCTTCAGGGTCGAACAAACGTCGTAATGGATACCGTGATGATTCGGACAACGGCGCAAGCAGCGACGATCAATCTGACATGCATCATGAAACCGGCCGAGGCACACAGCGCACTACAAAGAGTGACATGGGTGCCACCTGGAGCGGTCGTCGCGTGAATGATGAAATAAATGGCTCTTATGAGCACGACGGAACGCGTGTGGGTGGTCGCGCCCGTGTTGCCAAAACGTCTACCAACCGAAACCGTGACGACCAGGACGATCAGCGCTACTGCTTCTGCAACAATGTTAGCTATGGCGATATGATCGGCTGTGACGACGACGACTGTGAGCGCGAGTGGTTCCACCTCGGCTGTGTGGGCCTATTGAAACCACCTCAGGGCACATGGTACTGCGACGCCTGCTTGGAGCGCCGCACCCAGCAGGCTAAAAACAAAGCGAAGCGAGGCGTGCGTTCTGGTCGCGGGACACCCGCGCCACTGCCCGAGCCCATGGGCAGTACTCGTCGTGTGTCTTCGACGCGGAGATGATGGTTCACACACTTGTGTAAGAAGCTACGGCTTAATAGACGTATGTGGTTAGTTCTTGCCGTTGATCGCAAGGAGTTCCACCTCGAAGACTAGGGTCGAGTTCGGGGGAATCACAGGCGGGAAGCCGCGCGGGCCGTAGGCATAGTCCGGCGAGCACACCAGGCGGGCCTTCTGGCCAAGCGAGAGCTGCGGCACACCCTCATCCCAGCCACGGATGACTTGACCGACACCAATGCGGGTGCGGAAGGGCTGGCCACGGTCGCGCGAGGAGTCGAACTTGCTACCGTTGGACTGGAGAGTACCAACGTAGTGCATGTCGACGGTATCGCCAGGCTTGGGGAAGGTCTTGCCGTCACCAGGAGCAATAGGTTCCACAGTCACACCCATGTTAAGCACGAGTTGATGGCTTGTGCGAGAAAAGCACGCTTTTATAGCCTCTCCCGCCCTATATGACGTGTCACCCTTACCTAATCCCTGAGTGGAACCGCATGGAACGAAACCCCCGTCCGTCCCTTCCGAGGCCGTCGCTGCCGGCCGAGCCTGGTTGGTCAACAGGTAGCCGCGCAGGCCAGTTTCCATAGGAGCCGCTACGTTGAAGGAGTCCTACAGATACAATATCTAACCATAGTTGAGACTGCGATGCATTAGTCTAGCATGCATAACATACCGGAAGATGTCGTTGAACACATAAAATGAGCCACCCTCCGGGACCAGAGTGAAAGACTAATGTTAGATAGGGGCGTCTAGTGTAAACGTACCTGGCTGAATTTGAGCGGATTATGACCGTCGTCAACCTAAACATTAGCAAGCCCAAATATATTTACATACAAGGAGCATACCGGTCACGAGGACGACAAGGCTCTGACCATCACCGGTCGGTTGGGCATCGCGCGTGTCCACCTTGTGTTGGACCTTCTGGAAGGGCAAGCTCTATGCTGTCAATATAAGAAACATACCACAAGCTTTTCAACGATGCCCTGAGCACCCTGCGTCTGAGAGCCCTCAAACGTGAGCATCGAGTGCGGGCGCTGGTTGGTTAGCTCTGGGTTCGGCGATCAGCACATACGTAGAGCGAGCCCAGCTGAGAGCGGTCGGTATCGAAGGTGGAATAGTAAAAGTCCGTGAACTGTATGGTATAAACAGGGAGCGAGGTGCACTTACCTGCTGAGCGACTTGCTCCATGGTGAATAAGGTGCAAGTGTTGGCGAGCTACTCACGCGCTTCATCACTTGGGATGGTTCGGCCGATGCACCATACATGTGGAGGCTACCATGATGCTACCTAGGTACTAGACCAGGCCTCTGGAAGCTGTACCTACCATTCGCTGTGGCATACGACAGTCGATCTACGTAATGCTCAGCCATACAAAATCTACTACCAATCAAGACGCGCAACCCATCATGTGGCTCTATGACTAAGTGGATCTCTACACCGGGGGCCGTGTTCGTCCCACGTAGATGTTGAAGTACATTCTCTACACAAGTTCCTGTGCCTATTCTGGCGCATGGGCTCACCAATCTGCCTAGTAGACATTGGATGTACTTCCAGTAACCTATGAATGACCATAGACAAAGTATCTCTTGCGGGGCGATGCACTGCTTGGCAGGGCGCACGGATCAGGTGCTAATATTTGACAGGCGGTGCCGTTCATAAAAGACTTTGTCGCTGACTCTTGTCAACGTTTCCTTCGTACCAACTTTAGGTTGTTTTATTGCGGTTTTTGACCGCACTAGAACATTCGGTCGCTATTCGTTGTGCTTGCGTGACTCAAGCATACTTGCGTTCGTTCCATAACTAACTGTTCTATTAACTTTTGCAGGGAAGTGATTCGACATGGTTTTGCTGCGTCCAAACCTGTTAAAAATTCTCACCGCTCTACTTGCCGCGCCGTCCCTGATGCATCAAATGGTGGATGAGGCACAAGGCCTGGCCCACGCACCTGGCTTCGTGACGGCGTCCGCCTCGGTACCGCCCGTCAATGCGACAGACTCGTCCGTCAACGGCCTCCTTCACATGTCCATGGAGGAGAACCAGGACGAAGAGGACCAGGAGTTTGTGCACCCGTGGGTGAAGCTTCAACAACACATCAACCACAGCAAGCGGCGCTTCGCTAAGATGAAGGATATGAAGGAGCCCAGTGATGAGGAGCTCGAGCAAGCCATGCAGCGTCGGCAGGATCTTGTCGAGGAAGAGCTGCGTGATCAGGGCGGCTCATTGCCCGAGTTCCGTCCTCCTCGTGTGAAGCATATGCCCCGTGGTGAGGTGCTGGATGAGGCGCCAGAGTCGATTGTGCGTGCGAAGCACTTTGGCTTGGGCTCGCATCGCCCGTCGTCTGACCGCCGCTCTTCGGGTGGCAGCAAGATGCTGCGTGACGAGCTCCAGGCTCGTGATGGCTATTCGTCTACGGAGGCCAAGGCGGAGAACCAGTACTCTGTGACGAAAGCCTCGCAGGTCTCTGCGCCCTCGACGGCTGGTCTGGCCATTGAAGCCAATGATGTGGGCTACTTTGTGAGCGTCAAGATTGGCACATCGAACACTCAGTACAAGATGCTCGTGGACACTGGTTCCTCGGACACTTGGATCACCGGCACAAACTGCAAATGCGGTGGTTCCAGCCGCAACAAGTTCGGCAAGTCGTCTTCGAACTCGCTTGAAACCAGCAACAGTCAGTACAAGATTTCGTACGGCACTGGTGACGTATCAGTTCAGCTGGGCACGGACTCGTTTGAGGTGGCGGGTTTGAAGCTAGACAAGTTCACGTTTGGTATGGCGAGCTCAGAGTCGAACGACTTTGGTGCGTCCAAGATCCCCTTTGACGGTCTGCTGGGCTTGGGTGGATCCAGCCTGAGTGTGACCCACAAAGACACGTTTATTGAAGCGTTGAAGAAGGCGAACAAAGTCAAGGAACCCATCGTGGGCTACCGTCTCGGACGGGCAGCCGATGGGTCAGGTAAGAACCGTGGACAAATCACGTTTGGAGGTGTAGACCGGAGTCAGATTTCTGGGTCACTAACACAGATGGACAATCAATCGAACAAGGGTTACTGGGAGGTGAAGCTAGACAGTGTGTCTGTGGGTGGCAAGCAGGTGAGTGGGAGCTCGACTGCGATCCTCGACACGGGCACGTCCCTGATCATCGCGCCACAGGATGCGGCCGATGCCATTCACCATGCCATCGATGGTGCCAAACCGGATGGAAATGGCGGATACACGTTGCCATGCACCACGAAGGCAACCCTCAGCTTCAAGTTTGCCGGCACGACGTTCAAGATGGACTCGCGCGATCTGCTCTTTGCGCCGAAGGACTCGAGCAACCTGCAGGGCACGTGTGTGAGTGCTGTCTCGACCGGGTCCACGATGGATGGCGCTGGCTGGCTGCTGGGTGCCGCCTTTTTGAAGAACGTCTACATGGCGACCAACTCTGATGCTAACCAGATCGGCCTCGGTAACCTGAACTAGAAAGACTACGCATGTGCGTAGCATAGACCTTGCCAAGACATTATATCCATAGATGAATAGATGTGTGCGTGTTTCTGTCTACACTACTTGCGACCACGGGGCTTGCGAGGGCGCAGGTTGTGTTGTTTCGGCTGGGTGTGAGTGTCGATACGTACAATCCAGTCCTCGTCGTACGACTTGCCGTTTTTGCCGAGGGGCTGGGCAGCCGGCTTGGTGGGCTCCTTGCGCTTCGGCGCGGATGTGCCCCAGGTGCGCTTCAGAGTCGCGCCATACTTGTCAAAGAGGATATAGCCGACGAACGCCACCAGGGCAAGACCCATGGCATAGACGGACAGCAGTTGCAGGTCGAACAGGCTCTGCGGCGGCTCTTCCACGGTGACAGAGCCACGGTAGAGCGGCACATTGTACTTGTTCGACGACGACTGGTCCACCACCATAGCGCGGAATTCGACATCCAGCTTTTGCGGCTTAAACTCAGAGAAAAAGTCAAAGGGCACTTGGCGGGTCTGGCCCTGCGTCAGCAGATGTGCGTCCTTGAGCCGTGTGGTCGTCATATTGCGCAGCACGCGCTTCTTGTGGCCGTCCTCGCGCGCTGGATCCAAAAAGGCACCCGTGAGCGACTCAATCGTGAGAGCACGATCTGTCGAAGGCGGCGTCTTGATGGTGAACACGACCCGGTTGGCCTGGCCGTTCTTCACAACTGTCTGTGAGTGTCGCAACTACGCACTGTTGAACGGATTGTCAGGAAAGGTCGTGAGCACATTCAGCTCAGGTGCATCCTCGTGTGCCTCGGCACGGACGAGCGATACGAGCACGGCGACAAAGCTCAGCACAAAAAAGCCCACACGCATCAGGGAGTCGGTGGAGCGAGAGTCTCGCGCGACGACCGCGTATCATCGTACGAACGCATATATCCTATACACACCTTCCTACGCCTCCATCGCCTGGCGGAGCGCACGCATCTCTTGCTGGTACGCCTTTTCAAAGGCACGCGCGATGTCGCATACGCGCTCATTGCCCGCGTTGAATGTATAGCAGTTGTGTAGCATAAGCTGGATGTCGGCGTCGAGAGCATCAATGCTGTCGTACTGATCGACGCGCAGCTTTTGGCTGATGAGCGTCAAGTCGCGAGCATTTTCTTTCGGAATCACATCAAAGTAGGTCGGGATGCCCAGCGCCACGGGGTCAACGGCGTAGAGGAACAGGGCACCTGAAGGGAGTTGCTTCAAGCGGCCCATCATGCTCTGCAATGAACGCTTTTGCGAGTACTCGAGCTTGCGGACCATAGCGCGACTCCACTCGCGGCGCCACACACGCGAGACGGCCTGCTCCATCAGCGCGGGCACCGTGCCAGGGGGATTGAACTGGCGACAGTTTGCGAACATGAGACGCATGTCCGATGCAAATTCGCCCATCGTCTTGTACTGCCCCTGTTTCAGCTTGGCATCAATCGTGCTCAGGTCCATCGGGTGCTTAATTTCGTCATAGTACGTTGGCGCCTGGTCGCGCACAGGATCGATTGGCCGCAGGAAGATTACGGCCTCTTTGGTTTTGGATACCATCTGCAGCACGGAGCGCGCCTTCTTGGGGTGTAGCGGCATCTCCCTCTCGCCCGGCAGCACAGGGTCTTCACTCGCGTGGCCGGGGTCGACGGCAGGCGGTTTGGGCGTGTCGGCCGGCGCCTCGCCCCCATCCTTGAGTGGAGCGGACGTCTCCCCTGTGCGCGCGCGCTTGACCTTGACCACAGGTTGTGCAGGCGCCTCACTGGCCTCGCGCTTTTCGCTCTTGCGGCTGAGCTTGATGGTGATCTTCTTGGGTGCCGGCGATGCGCCGGCGCTTGATTCGACACTCGGCACACGCACAGATGGCGCTTCTGGCTCATCGACGAGCGGGGCACCCGGCATCTCGGGTGTGTCTTCTGCGTGTGCCTTCTCAGCTCGCGCCGCCGCCTGCTCGAGTGTCTTGGTGATCCGGTTCCACAACTGGCGGAATGCCGACTCGGACCGCGATGCCTCGTAGTAGATCCACGCCTTGGGGTCAGGCGTGTACGTCTTGGCATTGCGGAATATCAGCTCGATGTCATCCTTGAACTGGAAGCGGTCCTTGTACTGCCCTGACTGGAGCTTGTTCGATACCGAGCTGAGGTCCATCGGCTCCTTGATCACATCAAAGTAGTCGGGCGCCTCATCACGCACCGGGTCCACAGGGCGCGTAAACGGCTCGCAGTGCTTGTTGGCCATGAGCTTGTGGATACAGGTGCGGCACGCACTCAGGTCTGAAGCAGACATGCCGAGCGCCTGCCCTGGCTCGGGCGCCTTGAGCTTCTTGGGCTTGGGTGCCTTGGGCAGTACGACCTTGAGCGGCTGCGACGACCGCTTCTCTTGCTGCGGGGCATTCTTGATTAGCAGTCGGATGCGCATCGCACCCGAGTGCTCGTCGCTGGCTGCCACCGTCGCGCGGTCGCTCGCCACCTTGGTATCTTCGGTGCCCTTGAACAGGAGCTCTGCGAGACGCATCAGCGCGAGACGCGTGCCCGCATGATCACGACTCGCCTGGAATGCAGCGAGGAAGCCATCGCGTACAGAGGCCGAGCGCCCAATCTCGCGGCGCAACACCTTGGCCATCTGCTCGACCTGCGTCGCCTCCTGCGCCAGCAGCGCCTCCTGCTCCGCCACACTGTCACGCGGGTCGCCCTCCTGGAGCGTGTCCTGTCGCTGCCACGCCACGCCGAGCTCGCCGGTGGCCATCGCGACGGCGAGAGCGTCACACATGCCGCGTGCCAAGTGCATTCGCACCACGGGGTCCTCGTCTGTGCTAAGCACCGCAAAGTAGTAACGCGTGAGCACTTTGTGCTGCAAGCCACGCAGCAGGAGCAGGGCATTAAACGCGGCAATGCGCACGGCGGTCCAATTGCCCTCGCGCGTGTACTCGACAAAGTGCGTCAGGACCAGGGGCCGCAGGTTCGCCAGCACAAGCGCCAGTTGGAAGTCGAGCGCGGCGAGTGTCACGACATTGTGGAACGACGGCACCAGGCGGTCCAGTACCTGCAGCCGCTCGACCTCCTGCGTCGCGAGCTGGCGCAGCGTGAGCTCCTCGTCCGTGTAGACTTCATCGGCATGCGTTGTGTAGCCGGTGCTGTCCACAGGAATCAGCGTGCTTGCAAGCGCATTGATGATGCTGGCCAAGTAGTAGTCGTCCACGAAGCGGTTCGTCGAGTTGTCATTGTACCTCAGCAAGTTGATCAGGAAGCGCTGCACGATCGGCAGTGCACGCCCTCGGTGGTCGCGCACCCGAGAAATTGCGTGGATAAGGGCACGGCGCACGTAGTAGTCCGCCATATCGCTGAAGTCGTTCGGTCGCGGAATGCACGGGGCGTCGAGCGCCGTGGGATCGCCACCATCGGGCACATCCAAACAGTAGCTCGTGCGGAAGAGCAGTAGGAGGTGGAAGAGACCGAGCAGGTCGAGATGTGGCAGCGCGCAATTGGTGAGGCCGTATGCAGCCTCGGCGCGGATGCGGTAAAAGTACTTGGTCACCAGGACAGTGCGGGTGAGCATACTGCTCGTGATCAGGCTAGGCATCTGGCTCAGCGCATGCACGGCAGCGAGCTGTGCCACCACATCACGGTCGCGCTGCAGCTGCGATACCCACATATAGTCTGGCTGCTCGAACTGGATCTGCGCCATCCACTCAAAGTCGGCATCGAGACGGATCCACTCGTACGGGGCCGAGGCCATAATCGCCTCATCCTCCTCGGTCCAGTCGGCCACTTTCCAGCGCTCACGCTCGTTCTCGTCCTCCCACATGCCGAGTCCAAAACCAAGGTCAATCATGCCGATTGCCTCGGCAGCGTCTTCGTCGCCGGCGGCGGCGGCGGCGGCCGCCGCCTGGCGCGCCTGAAAGCGCTTGGTATTGCGACGCACACGCTTGTACTTGGTGTTGAACGGCACGTCGTAGCGCTGATGCTCGTTCTTAATGTCGAGGACGTGCTCGTACGGCGTGCCATCCGCCTCGTGGATCCGCACGGTCATCTGGCCCTCCCACAGCGTCACTGGGTTTGAAAGCAGCGCATCTTCGGGGCGCGCCTGTGCGTACTGCGCGGCCGGCGACTCTTGACGCACATGCATCTCGATTAGCAGCTTCTTGCGGTTGAACGTGGCCGTGCACACAAAGCGAGGGCAACCACTGCCGTTGATCCACTGATCGACAAACAGGCGCAGATCCGCACCGCTCACCTTCTTGCAGGTGCGCAGGAAGCTGTGCGTGCCCAGTGCATTGTTTGTCATCTCGCCAGTGATGGCCTGGAGAAACAGCTTAGGAATCACACGACCCAGACCGAGCGACGCACCCATCTTGCACAGGCGGCGGTCCAGCAGGTACAGCACGAGCGGCGCCTTGAGGTTCACGAACGGCAGGAGCTGTGCGTCCAGCGGCTCGTCGCGGCCGACCTGGTACAGAGGCGGCATACCAATGTCCCACAGACACAGGCGGTCGCAATCCTTCTTCATGCGGAAGCGGTACTCATTGTTACCGAGGAGACGGCGCAGGAACATGGACGCCAGGTGCTGGCTCAGGCCGTGGATCAGCCACGTATCCGCCCACGTCTTTTGCACAATGTTGATGCCAACCCACTGGAATGCCACAGCATGGCTCAGAATGTGCCGGTTCTCAAACGCCTGGTCGATCACCGACGGGGGATGCAGCAGGTCGCTCGAGCATACGGCCAGCGTGCATGCGGGGTGACAGTCGACCAGCGTGTCGTCCACAAACACGAGCTTGAATGAGGCGAACGGGTAGGAACCATACTCGCTGCTAATGAACTCAATAGCCTGCCATGTAAACTGCGCCGTCGTGCGGAGCTCATGCTCGTGCGCAGGCAGGCAGAATGCGAGGGTTTCGCACCCGTCCGTGCCAGCCGGCGACAAGCGCGCAAGGACAAAGGGGCCGGCACTGAACGCCACATGCTGCACAGAAGTCGCAACAGGCTGCGTGTAGTAGAAGATGGCCTTGGTCGGATCGTGGGGGTGCACGGCATGCTCCGTCAGCTCGCCCGAGGCGACGACGAGCACCTCAGGTTCGTCGTCCGGTACGTCCGTCGCGAGCGTACGTGGCACGACAAATTCGAGCTCCCATGTGCAGCGGTCCCAGAGCGAATCAATGCACGGCACCCAGCACCGCGCGCTGTTCGGGCCGGTTGGGCGGGTATACAGATGGGGCACGCGATACGGCGCCTCGGCCGTCGGCACCACGACATGGATGGCTTCCTGCACATCGTCCAGGATATAGTCGACGCGCACGGTGATTGGTGCATACTCGTCTTCGCTGCCTTCTGTGCTCCCAGGCACGCGCTCTGCGCGCACGCCATCCGGCAGCGTGATTTGCAGCTCGCCCTCGGCCGCCTGGCTGATGGCAGAGAAGAGCGAGCGCTTTGCCTGCGCATGCCCATGAACATCGCTCAGCTGTGGCACAGCCGCACGGGGGTCTGTGTGAGTAAAGGTCGCCTCTTTCTCATTGCACAGCACGCGCAGAATTTCCATGCTCCGGGCGTGCAGATAAATGTGCCGTAGGTCGGCATGGGTCGGCGTCACAAGAAGCTCCGTGTATCCAGCGAGATTTCCACGGAAACTAAGCTCGAGCGCCACCTTTTGGTGACTCAACGAGAAGCCACGGTCTGTGGGCATGGCGCACACGCTCACGGCTCGTCAGTAGCGAGCGGCGTCAATGCACCAGGCCGCGACAGCGCCGCGAGCCGACAACGAACACGTGACAGGGGCTGCACCCATGGCCGCCGCCTCAGCTCTGCCGCCATGACGGAGGACGCTGCGGGCGGAGGCGGGGCGCTGGACGCCCCCGAGGCGCCTGATACGCTTGGACAAACCTCTATATTTCCGCCGCCACCTGCTGTGTACCGCCACTTTACCGAGAAGAATTTAGCATGGCTCGCGCTATTGCAGGAGGCTAAGGCGTCGCGAGCGCCGACGGACGACACCGATGCGGCCTCCCGTCTTCGCACGCAGACAGAGATCCTTGTGCAGGCAGTTGGCGAGGACTCGGAGCTTGTGCCGCCGGATGTGGACCTCGAGATGGAGCTGACGCCGCCGAATGTCGCGTGGATCGAGGAGGACGGCGGATACCAGCTATTTGGTCAACGTTGGTCCATTCCTGAGACCACGCCGTCGCTCGCGCAGCTCGGTCTGCCAGACCTCTGTGGAGCGGACAATATGGAGCCTCGTGACCGACGTGATGCGCTGCACACGCTCCTGCACACACTCCTACAGACATACTGGGAGCTCACAGGCGACTTGCTTCGACCCGTGCAACCATACGATGTGTGGGTCCCTGCGCCTGAGAGCGTCGATACGCCTGCGCAAGGCACCTGGCAACAGTCATCGCATATCCGCGACCGCCTGAACCACATGGAGACCACGGTGATCAACTTCCAGTACCTAGTCAACCAGATGCGCCCGGCGCACACGCGCGAGGCGCTGCGGCAGCTGCTTGCGGCGCAGGTTGAGCGCCGTCGGGCTGCCGCGGCGCAACTTCGCGCGCATTGTGTGGCGATGCGGAGCGAGTTGGAGCGCCTGACTATGTAGATACCCGCTACGGCACAGCATGTCCTTGTTCCTCGAGCACCTCGCGCACAAGCCCGGCAGGCGCCGCACGCCGCACACGCTTTGCGGCGGGACACACTGCAGCCTGCGCCGGTTCGTTGCTGGGCGCCCACGCCACGACTGTATGGTGGGCTTGGACCTCGCCGGCAACGTACCGCATCGGCGCTGAAGACGCCGCACTCAACATGGTCCGCAGGCTGCCAACCAACACGAGCTTAGTCTTGGCGCGACTAAGCATGACATTGACGCGTCGCCGATCCCGCAATAGCTCACCGACGACGCCAGCCTCATTCGAACGCACAAGCGACACGAGCACGACGGACCAGTCGCGGCCCTGTGCCTGGTCAAGCGTGAGCACTTCGCATGCACATAGCGCGCGCAGGCACGCGACTTGCTGTCGGTACGGCGTCAGCACGCCCATGTCACGAAGCTCGACACCTCGCTCGACAAGTGCGTCCACCATGGCACCCACACACGCAGCCTCGCGCTCATTGTCCAGAGCGCCATCCTGACGGCGTTCAGTGGCACCAACCGCGTCTGTATTAACCCAGACGACCGAATGCGCCGGTGCGAGTGTCTCTGCGAGCCATGGTGCAGGCGCCTCTGCGCTGCGCAGGGCGAGCGTGGCATGCGCCACGCGCTCGCTCCCGCACTGCAGCTGGCCGTCGTACACGAGGCCATTGCTGAGCGACATGATCGCCGCATTCATGCGGTACTGCGCACACAGCGCTGTGACAGCCTGGGGGTGGGCCGTGCTTAGTCGCTCAAAGAGGCTCGTCGCCAGACCATGCGCTAGTGCGTCGGAGTCGCGCACAAGCGGCGGCAGCTGATGCGAATCGCCCACCAGCACGAACCGTTCACACAGGCGCAACGGTCCCAGGATTGTTGGCAGCGTAATCTGACTCGCCTCGTCCACGATGCACACGTCAAAAGAGCGATGAGCGAGAGTGGGATCGCTCGTGCCCAGGCACGTAGCAGCCACAAGCGGCGCAGTCGCCATATGCGCCTGCAACGCCTCGGCACTTGCGTCTGCGGCCACCTGTCGCTCGAGCGCACAGGCCTGAACACGCGGATGGATGCGGTGATAGGGACCGATGCGTACGACAGGCACGTCGAGCAGCTTGGCCACAATCGTATCGACAGCCGAGTGTGTATAGCTGCACAGCAGCACAGACTGCCCCAGCTCCAACAGAATACGCACAAGCATGGCAACGGTCGTCGACTTGCCGGTACCGGGCATGCCTAGCACAAGTGTATAGTCTTGTGCCGTTAGCGCACGTTCCACAGCCGCACGCTGCATTGGGTGACACGCACGCGCATGCCGCTCAAGGCACAGGCGCGCCTGCTCGCTCAGCGGGGCCCACCTGGGCGCCTTCAGATGCACGACGCGCTCGCGTAGCTGCTGCACGCGCGGCACAGCCTGTGCGTAAAACAAGCACGCGAGATTGTACCGCGGCGCGGCCATCATGGCCATAAGCTCATCCGCATCCAGGCGGAATGTGAGGGGCTGCGATGCGGACCACCCATGCCATGTACGAGCGTGTGCGAGTGCATGGACTAGAGATGCCTCAGTACGGATATGCACGCGAGATGAAGACACGCGCACGATACGCCCACGCGTGAGGAACATGGGCTGTGGTGTATACACGGCCAGGATAACCATATCATCCGTGCCGAAGCGTGCTGCATCGTTCGGTACGATAAAGACACAGCCTTCGTCGTCGGCGTGCTCGAGCTGCGCGTCCAGGACGCACCGACCGCGCTGCATGCGCTCATCGGGGGACAGGGTCCACATTTCGCGCTGGTACTGCTGGAGCGTGCGCTCCTCATGCGAGAGCAATGCGTCCCACTGGGCAAAAAATGTCGTGTCGGTGTGCGTCAAATGCTGTGTCGCTTCGCGGTACAGCTCCGCGATCGGTGAGTCGGTATCGGACACATGCTCGACAGCACAGCGGTACAACAGACAGGCGTCGCGCGCATAGCATCGCCCGCACTTGTATGCACTGTCGATCGTGGGTGGGAGGAATGGCGCCCGTGCTTCCAGGGGATCGAGCGCGGCCAATGCCACCTCGTCAAACTCAGCAAAGCTGTCGACCGACGCAGGCGATGAAGGGGCTGGGGAGGTCACCGTGTCGCACGCCGCTTTGGGCAAGATTGCAGGCGCATCGAGCGGTAGGAGGGCCGCCATATTCCGTCGGTATGCGGCCATCTCGTTGCGTGCGAGAATCAAGTTGCGCACTTCTTTTGTCGCGCGTGGTATGCGGCGGAGCGTGCCGGCCTGGGCATACAGGAGTAGACCAGCGTCAACGAGGGTGCCGTACTGGTCGGAGAGTAGCAGGGTATACAGGCTCGTCTGTGCCATGTGCTCCATACTGGTCGATACGCGGCCGCTTTTGACCTCGATAGGAAGCAGCGCACGCGTCGTGCCTGTCTCGGTACGGAGCATAGCTTCAACGACAAGATCCATGCGGCCCTTGAGACCATACATGGGGGACACCACATCGCTCTCTGCGCTGAGAACACGGACAATTTGGGCATGCACCACAGATTCGGTGCGTGGGTCCTCGATCGGCCCCCAAGGCCCAGATGAATCGCAAGCATCGCGCGGCGCCAGGTACGTGCGGCCAAATGCCACGAGATTCGACACTGACGCCCACAGATCCTCGCGTGCCTTGTCCGTGCTGGTCCGCACGAGCACGAGTGCCGCGCGCTGCAGGCGAAGCTGGCGCTCAATTTCATTTGCGATCACTGCATGTGTAAAATTGCCGAGCTGCCCCCACGTGGTCGGCGCGTCAGTGTGGGACGGTGCCTCGATGGCGTTCTTCGGCGGTGCGGGGCCTGCGAGCAAGCATGCTTGCAAGAGGCCATGCACCATAGTACCGAGCACGGCCACATAACTAGTATCGCTCGGCGAGCGAATGCGCTCCTGTAGCATCGACTTGCGCATACAGCTTGTAACGCCCGCAAGTCGAGACGCAGAGATAATCACGTCGGGATGGTGGATCAGCAGGTGGCTCTGCTCCGGCGCCGAGGCAGGGCCAAATGTACTAAGCGTGATAGTGCGCATGCCCTCATCCCAGGCCCATGCGCCAATTAGATGTACCACATCACCCGCTCGAACTGCGCACCATTGCCACTCATCGCGCAAATGCGCACGACCAGGCACAGGAGACTCGGAGACCCCTGCATACAGGCTCTGGCAGCGCAGAGGAGCATCGCCACGCAGCGGATCAGTCGTGAGCGTGAGTTCCAGCACCTTCTCAGGTAGGGGTCCTCGTGAGCCTGCGTATGTGCGTTCATCCACTGACTGAACTATCGCACGTACAAAGCTGCGTGTTGGGCATGTATTTGCAGCGCACTGGCGCAGCGTACGCTTTGGTTGGTTGTCATGTCGGGGCACCGATCGCGTCGGTGACGACGCTTTAGTGGAGCGTGGAGCCTGCGACTGTGCTAGCATTGTGCACGGTCTAGGCACCCCTGTGCGTGTGCTCGGCAGCTCACTGAGCAGCTGATTCAGGAAGGCATCCTCATCGGCACGCCCCATTCACGCCTTCTAGGCAGAAGGACGCGTAGACGTCTACTCCACATAAACCCACTATCTACACTAAAATACTATGGCAAGGATGCGCTTCCACGCCGGTTGCGCACGCTTCTCAGCCTGCTCCTGCTCAAGCACCTCGTTGCTGACAGCCTCGCGTCGGCCAGTATGAATATCCATCTCGCCTAGGCGAACGAAGCGCGTGCGCGCGAAGAGCTTCCATGCCAGGCCGAATACGATGACAACGACGAGCGAGATCATACCGTTGAAAAAGTTTTTCGCGCGGTCGTTCCCATTCATACTGCCTTCGCCGATAGGGAAGGCACTTGCATAAAAGTTGGCAATCACAACGAGGATACAGAGGGAAAGACCAATGTACGCGCCGACGATACCTAGTGGTGACGTCCATGGGAGTTCACGCAAGGATAGACCCTGGTATTTCCAGGCGCCGCGGAAACGAATGTAGCAAAGACAAATGGAACCCCATGAAAAGACGGCCGAAAGACCAGAGATACTCAGCATCCAGCTGAAAATGGTGCCTTCGTTCGAGGTATAGATGAGGAAGGCCAACAAACCAAACGCCAAGGAAAGAATGACTGCCGGGACGGGACGACCAGCGCGGTCAACGTACTTGAATAGGCTGGGGGCAAATCCTTGCTCTGCCAACGAAAGCATTGTGCGGCTCCCGGCATAGACGGCCGAATTGGCGACGGAGAGTGTCGACACAATAATGATGGCATTGACAATGTGGGGAAGCACCTTGATCTGGCCGATCTTGAGGGCGATCACGAACGGTGAAGTATGGGGATCATACGTGCCATTGCCGTTCGTCAGACGCGGGTCATTGTATGGCACGACAAACGTCACCAGCAGCAGTGACAGAATGTAAAACAGCACAATACGGAGGACCACCTGTTGGCACGCTTTCGGTAGCACCTTGCGCGGCTCGGCCGTCTCAGCAGAAGCTAAACCGACAAGCTCCGTGCCCGAAAATGCAAGGGCCGCGCCCGTAAAGGACGAACAGAACCCCTTAAAGCCCGCATGGAAAGCTCCCGGATTGTGCCATGTGCCCGTACCCAGGTACTTGTTGCTCGGCGTACCACCGCAGTCGATACAAATGAGCGTAATGATGAGACCTAGCACCGTGAGGACCTTGAGAGCCGTTGCGAGAAACTCAAATTCAGCGTACCCGCGGACGCCGAATAAATTGATTGCCGTGATTACCAGGAAGAAGATCACGACCCAAACACCGGGGGTTACCTTCTGATCTGGATCCCAGAATTGAATGACAATCGCTGCTGCCGTGAACTCCAGAGGCATAGAGACGAGCCATTGCAGATAGTAGTTCCAGCCCATTGCAAAGCCCCAGGCCGGGTCCACAAATCGCGAAGCGTAGGCAGAAAAGGCGCCAGACACTGGCAGGGCAGCTGCAAGCTCACCAAGACAGAAAACGACACACATAATCAATACACCAACAATGATGAAATTGATGATCAGACTTCCTGGGCCTGCCGTAGCTAGCTCACTTCCAGAACCAATAAAGAGACCTGTTCCGATACCACCGCCCAGGGCAATAAACTGGATATGACGGTTATGCAAGTTGCGCTTCAGTGCCGACTTCTCGGGGACGACAGCAATGCCACCATCAGCTGTTTGAACGAGGGTTGTGGCATTCGCATAATCCTGATTGCCTAAGACTGGCTTATCCCCATCCTCTTTGACATATTCGCTCGCATAATCCGGATCAGCACCGAATTGGGTATCTGCGCGCTTGAAGCTGTCTAACCAGCTTGAAATGAAACCCATGGTAGAGCCAGCTGGAAAGGGGGTAGGGGGGACGGGGATTCTAAACCAACCATCTTTATGCGACCCGTACCTCAGCACATGATAATGCTCACTTTGCCCTTATCGCGACAGGTAGTTGATAACTAAATCACCTTGTCTGATTGGTAATATATATGCTTCCCCTTTTCTCCACAAGTACGTACGGCGAAAACGATTCGTTTCAAAACTATGCCGACAAGCTACCTTATCATTGGTCATGCCGGCAAGGCTGAGCAATGCGAGTCCCAGCCAAACCTCTAGGCGAATTTTCGCGACGGCCACCATGTCTCCACTACAGCCATCGTGTGTCTAACTTACAATAACTAAAACAAAACATCGACAACTTTTTTCCAGCGAGGTCGAGCTTGGAGAGCCCGACGTTCCTGTTCGAGGATTGCGTCAGGCTCAGGTGGTCGAAAGCCAGAAACCAGGTCAATGTCCTGAAGTTTAACCATAGAGGAGCGCGTGAACAATTTGTGGGTACAAAAGGAGAACAGAATGATGACCACGGAGAGATAGCTCTGGAAGAAGTTTTTCCCTCTGTCGTGTGAATCCATATTTCCTTCATCGATTGGGAAGGCGGAGGTATAAAAGGTGGCCACAAGTACCAGGATATTTACGAAGAAGCCAAACCAAGAACCCAGTTCGCCCATGGGCGACGTCCACGCAAGCTCGTCCATAGAATGACCTTGTAATTTCCAGGATCGCCGGAACCGAATGTGGCCCACACACAGGACCGCCCAGAGAATGATCACCGACAGACCAGTGATACTGCCCAACCAGCTAAACACTTCGTCCTCCGAAGCTGAATATACCAAAAAGCTCAGCAATCCAAACAGGAATACCACAAGGTATCCAAACCAGGGCCGTCCATTTTTGTCTTGGAAAATGAAAAACTGGGGGAGGAATCCATCCTTGGCCATGCTATGCACCAGGCGACTACCCGTGTACACAGCTGCGTTGGCCACAGATACAACGGAAATCAAAATAACGGCATTGAATATACTGGGAAGCGCATAGATACCGCCATTCTTGATGGCAATGACAAAAGGAGAGGCTCGCGGATTCGAGCTAGACCCTTGCAGTTTCGGATCATCGTAGGGTACAAGTAGCGTCACCATAAACAAGGACAAGATAAAGAAGAAGATGACACGATACACGATAAATTTGCAGGCACGCGGCAGATGCTTATGAGGATGCCGTGCTTCGCCTGCTGTAATTCCGATTATCTCTGAACCACCATAGGCAAGAGCTGCAAATGCAAATGCATTGCTGAACCCTTTAAATCCATTCGCAAAAGACCCTGGATGATGCCAGGTATCAGCGCCAAAATAGTGCTTGCTGGGTGTTCCTCCGCAATCAATTACGACAGCGCAGATGATGAAACCAATAATCGCAAGCATTTTAATAGAGGTGGTGAAAAACTCAACCTCACCGAATATCCGTACACCAAACAAATTGATAAGGAATACAGATGCCATGATGATCGCAATCCAAACACCTTTGGGTACATTCTTATCAGAGTCCCAAAACTCAATGACCATAGTAGCAGAAGTGAGCTCAACAGGGAAAATGATCAGCCATGTCATCAGGTAATTCAGACCCACCGCAAACCCCAGGGATGAGTCCACAAAGCGCGTCGTCAGGCTTGAATATGTTCCTGCTCGTGGGAATGCTGCCAGCATCTCTCCCACAGCAAAGATTACAGTGACAACCATGACTGCAAGGATGATAAAGTTGATCATGAGAGAGCCAGGACCTCCCGTAGACAAAATGTTTCCTGAGCCAACAAAGAGACCTGTGCCAATACCACTGCCCAGAGCAAGAAACGACAAATGCCGTGAATCAAGTTCACGTTTAAAGTCATCCTCAGATGCATGTTCTTGATTCGGCTCCGAGCCGACGTCCAACTGGCTCTCTGCATCATACCTGGACGGACTCCTTGATCGGAGATGAGAAGCACTGCACTTGGGTTTCACGTCATTATTATAGTTACTCATATGTGACATATTTTTGTAGCTCGCAGTCAGTGTTCATGAAGGCCGCTGTCCTCTTTTGTACGATGTATAGGAATTGCGTTCGTCCTAATGGACAGGGTCTGCGGGGTATCAAAACCGTCTCACACCAAGGGCTCGTTTTCTGGCACGTGACTAACACAGCTGGGGAGGAATACATAAAGTGGTATACTACATCAGAATAAAGCCGTCAGACACCGCTTCCATAACGGAAGGGCACGCCTTTCCGCTCGTTCTTGCTCGAGAACTTCTTCAGAGATAGGATCCCTCCGACCTGTTTGAACATCGATTTCATCAATGCGAACGAAGCGAGAACGGGTCCAAATTTTGTGGGCGATGAAAAAGAACAACACAATCGGGAGTGAAAGCATATTTTCGAAAAAGGTACTGGCACGGTCACTTGGGTTCATGGTTCCTTCATCGATAGGCCACGCAGAGCCATAGAAGGAAGCCGCAATTACCAAAATATTTAGAATAAGACCGATCCATGACCCCCAAAGGCCTAGAGGGGATATCCAAGGCAACATCTTCAGGGAGTTGCCTTGACGAGTCCAAGCAGCACGGAACCGAATGTGTGCCCAGCAGGTTGATATCCAAGCAAAGATCGCAGAGAGACCGGAAATACTCAAAAGCCATGTGAACACAGTGTTACTGCTGGAACCATAGATTAGGAAGCCTAGGAATCCAAAAGCAAGACAAAACAGCACGGACGGTAAGGGGCGGCCCGCTCGGTCAACATAGCGGAAAAATTTTGGGGCCATGCCTTGCTCGGCAAGAGAAAGAAGCGTTCGACTGCCTCCATAGACTGATGCATTGCCCACGGACAGGGCGGACAAAAGAATAATAGCATTGAAAATCTGAGGAAGCGCATGGATTTGGCCCATCTGAATCACAATGACAAAAGGCGAAGCACGAGCATCATTGCTTGAGCCTTGTAGACGCGGGTCATCGGCAGGGACGATCAACGTGATCAAAAACAAAGACAGGATATAAAAGAGCAGAACACGCAAAAGCACCTGCTTGCACGCCTTGGGGATTTCCTTTCGAGGGTTAGATGTTTCTGCAGCTGCCAAACCAACAAGTTCAGTGCCAGAAAAGGCAAAAGCAGCAGTAATAAATACCGAGCAAAAGCCTTTAAAGCCGTACAAGAAAGCATCTGTGGTATGCCATCCCCGAGCACCCAAGTAAGTGCCAGAAGGTGATCCACCACAATCAACGACGATGGCGCAGATAATGAATCCGAGGATACCCAACACTTTGATACTAGTGGCAATAAATTCGAACTCGCCGTATCCACGGACGCCAAAAAGGTTGATGAAGGCAATGATGAGCCAAAAAATAATAATCCATACAGCCTTCGGTACTTTCTCATCTTGATCCCAAAAATTAATGAGAATTGTTGCTGCTGTAGCTTCCAAGGGGAACGTTACATACCATTGAAGAAAGTAATTCCATCCCATCGCAAAGCCCCAAGAGGGATCAATGAACCGAGTTGCATAGGTTGAGAAAGCTCCAGTAACGGGAAGAACTGCAGCAAGTTCTCCAAGTGCAAAAATAACAGGTATGATCATCACGGCCACAATAAGGTATGCCACGATAATGGAGCCAGGGCCACCAGTGCTGAGGTTTGACCCAGAACCGACAAAGAGACCAGTACCAATACTTCCTCCGAGGGCAATAAACTGAATGTGACGACCTTTGAGAGAACGCTTTAAGCTTGTCTCTTCGGGGACAGCAATGATTCCACCATCCTCTGTTTTGACAGCCACAGTCGTATTGGCAAATTCATCTTTTCCGAGAGGCTGTTTCTTCTCGCCACTAATATCAGAAGGTTCCCCACCAAATGATGGTTCCTTTCCAACACCAGTGTCGGCCTGCTTGAATGAATCAAGCCACTTTTGAAAAGTTCCCATTGATCCACAATGGGCTGATGGTACAGCTATATTGTCGTTTTCACAGTCCATCTTCTCTACTTATCCTCGCCCTGGCACACTGTCGATTTTCCTGGCTTCTTATTGGATATAATCGTTTTGCATAAAGCAGTAAACCGACCAGGATATATCGTTTGATAACTAGAAAATCCCGCGTGTGGATTTCATCACCTGACAGCTGTTCTTTTAGGCAAGCGAAATAGGGCCATCGGAAAGATAGGCGAAAGTATACCTACGATTCTTGCTTACAGCAAAGTCCGTATAAATGACTGCTGAATGAATAGTGCCTGTTCAAGCAGACATCACTGGCGTCGTAGTGATCCAGGTCTGTGCCATTCTTTGGACTTTCATCGAATAAATTGAGATAACTTATAGCCACTATCACGACACCGTAATGCAGAGCAACATATAGGTATACAGTGGCGCAGCCATAAATATAACTTTCCTTTTTCCCCTAACCCTCTAAGCCTGTTCTCCGCGTCTTCTCTACTGTTAATGCCTGTCACTGGGACGCTGCTAAGACACAAATGAAATGTATTTCTGAAGTCAAGTGTTATTTGGTGATTATAATGTGTTTGGTTATTATTGACAGTGCCGTAGGTAGCTACAATTACATGACTGTATTTAGGAGTCGTGCCCTGACGGTATGCGTCTTGATGGGCGAGATATTGCTGACTGAGGAAATTTCCAAGGGTGGTGGAGGCGACCGTCAAAAGTTCTAACTCTGGACGTTCGATCCGTGCCTTGTCACAACCATGCTTGCAACGTGGTTCTCCTATCTTGTATTCATTTTTGCTTTTATCCATCAAACATCAGCTGAACGTGGTTTTCATGGAATGGACGTAAGCGACTACCTCTGGGCTTTGACAGGATACTGGCAAGGCACATGTGATGGTCAGCACGTTCACATTCACAGCTCCTTCAACAAGCATGTCTATGTCAGCGATGTACCAAGTTCACTCGACATGTCCGACACTATGGATATCTACAGTCTCTATATATGGGCTCATGAAAGTGCTAAGGGAGGACTTTTTACTCTCTGTACCAGTGAAGGATGTAATTCAACGACGGTCATTCCTGGAAAAGCAACATGCTACCCAGCGGATGAATCCTTCGTCAATGCTACATTATCAATGTAAATCTACTAATCTTCAATAGTTTTCACCCATGATGACAGGATAGAGGGCCCAATGTAATCTAGGGAACCGACATAGATAGCCTGAGTTGAGTATGGTGTAGTTCGTTACGAGACAATAGTTGAGGTATAAAAAAAAACCTTGGAGACTATACCATGTATGACTATAAACACCGTAAAGTCATTTATACAGAGAAGTTGGGTATATACAGTCACCGAGTTTCCTTTAAAAGAAGAAAGCCATTAGCTTCTTGTGAAGGGGCATGGCACGAGACTCGGCGCGCTGTTGCTCAAGCACCTCAAGAGGCTCAAGATATCGCATACCTGATACCAGGTCGACGTCTTCCAGACGAACAATTTTGGTGCGCTTGACGAGTTTGTAACCAAACAGCAGGGTAATGAAAATAGGCAAAGAAAGCATGCCGAGGAAGAAGTTGTATACTCTGTCATGGGAGCTCATCTTAGCTTCATCGATAGGGAAGGCCGATACATAGAACTGTGCCATAATGACCAAGACGTTGAAAATCAAGCCAATGTAGCTGCCATATACACCAAGGGGTGAGGTCCACGGGAGTTCCTCGACGCTGCGCCCCTGCTTGGCCCATGCCGCGCGAAAACGAATATGGCCAAGACAAGTTGTAGCCCAGGTGAATACGACCGAAAGTCCTGAAATACTCAAAAGCCAACTAAAGACTTCAGCTTCGTTTTTAACGTAAATCAGGAAACCAAGTAGGCCAAAGAGCAATGTAAATAAAACGGCCATGAGTGGGCGACCGGTGCGATCAACATACTTGAAAACTTTGGGCGCCTTTCCTTGGACTGCAAGCGCATGGATCATGCGGCTGCCAGCATATACTGAAGAGTTTGCGACAGAAATGGCTGAGATAGCAATGATGGCATTCAGAATATCCGGAAGTACATGGATGCCAGCATTTTGAATTGCAATGACGAAGGGAGACGTATTGGGATCATAAGAGTTGTCGCCATGAAGGGCTGGTGTGTCAGAACGAACGAGCAAAGTCACAATGAA
The DNA here is from genome assembly GCA_001600775.1 of Malassezia dermatis. Classification (NCBI taxonomy): domain Eukaryota; kingdom Fungi; phylum Basidiomycota; class Malasseziomycetes; order Malasseziales; family Malasseziaceae; genus Malassezia; species Malassezia dermatis. The sequence goes on from BCKX01000001.1 coordinate 112,601, forward strand.
AAGGGCGAGTGTATAAAAGATGAGCACCCGGTAAACAACGAGTTTACAAGCACGGGGAAGTTGCTTGCGCGGCTCGCTAGACTCAGCTGCAGCCAATGCTACAATCTCAGTGCCACTGAAAGCAAAAGCGGCAGTTGTCAAAACACTGCAAAAGCCCTTAAAACTGTTATTAAAGGCGCCAGGATGATGCCATGCACTAGCACCCATGTACGACGTGCCTGAAACACCACCGCAGTCAATGATCACGCCACATAGAATGAAACCAATCAGGGTAAGCATCTTCAGACTCATCGCAAAGAATTCGAATTCAGCATAACCTCTGGCTCCAAAGAGGTTGAGGAAGATAATGAAAACCAGGTAGATGGCAATAATGGCACCCTTCGGCATGGTTTCTGGTGTATTCCAAAATCCCACCACGATTGCAGAGGCGGTGAACTCCAAAGGCAAAGTAACAATCCAATTCATAGTATAATTGTAACCCACCGCAAATCCCACCGCAGGATCAATGAATCGAGAAGCGTAGTCCAAAAAAGCCCCAGGAACAGGATAGAGAGAGCTGATTTCACCCAAGGCGAAAAGCACTGTCAAGATCATGAAACCCATAACCGTATAGTCAATAATAATACTTCCTGGACCGCCCTGATACAAAGTAGTCCCGGATCCAATGAAGAGACCAGTGCCGATACCACCTCCAAGGGCAATAGCCGCAAGATGTCTACTTTTGAGGTTTTTTTTCAAAAGCTTATTCGTAGGCGGTGAGGGAGAAATAGTGTTTGTTTCATAGGATTTTTCATGATTTTCTTCAGACGGATCCTGACTAGTTTGCAAGGGCTTTTGAGAAGAAAAAATGGACTCTGTCTCTACCTCTTCTTCAGGCATAGGCTTGAAAGAATCAATAAATCGATTTAACGACCTCATCTTTCCAGGAAGAGGTACTAATGTTGAAATGCAGTCAAAGCAAAAAAGCGCGAAGTTGGGGAGGGGCCCCTGATCAAGGTGAAAATTGGGTATTCGAGGGGGCTTGGGGAATGTCAAATTTTTGTTCGGCCGGCCAGGACATTCCTTCCAGTGATGCACACGATGATCGTTGGATCAGCCACGTGGTCCCAGAAAATTCCAGTCCTTGGCGCCACTCAGGGTCACAGATTGGTCTGAGTATCTCCCAAAAACCTTTATAGATACACAGGGTGAATACCAGCGCAAATCCTATATATATATATCTGCTACCTGGGACGCTTTTCAGAACTGAAATGTTAATGATCAAATACGTACGCAAAGTCTTCTTCGCCACTGCGTTTCGTGCCCCGCTTCGCCTCGTCTAGGAATTGATTGATTGCAAAGGGATCCTCGGTGTCTTTCTCAAATTCGACAGGACCCGACCGAGGCTGTTGGTTTTGAGAACCACTGAAGCCTTTGGTCTTCCCCATTCCAAACCGATCATTGTTCAGCTCCTCATTGATGCCGGATTCAGTACCACCACCAAAAATATCATCGGCACCTCCTTGCCCAGGACGATTATAAATTGCAGCAGCAGCAGAGGATCCTTGGAATAGAGGTTTATCGTATACATTGTACGAGTCTTCGTCGCCGAACGTATTAGACAACGCTTCACGGTTGAACAATCTTGCATCAGTCATGGACTCCTTGCTTATGGTAGGCTTCGCCAAACCCAATGCGACTTTTTCAGAAATATCACGGTTTTGCTCCTTTGCAAATGCTCTCGCGCGCTGCTCCTGCCCCATATTGCTCATCCGAAGGTCACGTTCACGTTCACGACGACGCTCTTCACGTAAACGATTACGTTCAGCAACCTGCCTGTCATCTTCATCATCGCTTTCGCTGCTTCCGTAGTTATTCAATGCACCAAGTGTATCGCCACCACTTTCCTCCAATCGACTCTTAGAGCGACCAGCGAAGAATCCGGCACGCTCCTCCCGTGCGCGTTGCGCAAGCATGCGCAAACTTTCTTCTCGGGCCATCTTCTCTTTTGCGGCAATTTTTTGTTGCATAATGTTGCGCTGGCGTACTTCTTCACGAGCATGTCGGTCGGCCAAGTTTAGCGCCTCGGAAAACTGCGCAAAGTTATCATTTACGTTCACGTCTTGTAGGCCTCGACCACTGGCAGCCAAACGTTTGTCCAGAGGAATAGTATAACCTTTGTTGTTCTTCCAGTTGGAGATGCACGGGGGTATCATCCAGTCCTTTTGCTCTTGAGCAGTCACTTTACGAGGAGGGCTGCGTAGTACCGGCGGAGGAGGGCTGGGTGGTCCATTAGGCACTTTCTTGAATTTATGCTTGGGCGGCTCGAGAGGATCCTCGACGACTTCCGTCATCTTAATAATTCGTTGCTTCCTACCGTCCGCACCCTGAGACGCAGGCGTATATCTCAAATAGCTTGTATTTCCTCCCGTTTTGGGCACGTTTTTGGGTTGTGCTGCTTTGATCTTACCTTGGACAATTTGCTCAAAAGCCTTTTTGGTACGATCTGCTGTGTCTGATATTTCTTCTTCTGAAGGCCGGTCGATTGAGCGACTCCGATCCTTGATATCATCCCGTTGCGATAGAGGGACTAGATCTTTGAACTGTGACTGAACATACTGGCCCTCGCGGCGCCCTTGTTGAACAATAGCATCATATCTCGCTTTTCCGTCTTTGTCGACGTGAAGCGTCAAAGGTTTTCCACCGCGCTGCAATGTTAGATTCCCTGAAGGGCACGTACCAGCATGACGACGCGGAGCTTTAGGGCACCTTTAGTTTTTGGGTGCGACGGCCTGCGTAGCACGTGATATATCGCGTGCAAGAAATGAACATGCAAGTTAGCAACGACCACTATGTGGCATGGGCCACACGGACGACCTTAAGTTTTGTGCACGAAGAGAAAGAAGTGAGGAGAAGAAGAGCGAATTTGATAATGGCTCTGTCCATGTAAATCAACCAACTATTACATATCGGCATTTGCTCAGCTCATCGTTTGATCCCAGTAATCCACTAAGAGTCATTGCGCATTGCGATGTGGACGCGGCCTATGCACAATTTGAGGCTAAGCGTGTCGGTATTAATTGTCAGTCCGTGCCTGTTGCTGTGAAGCAATGGAACAAGCTCATTGCTGTTAATTATGTGGCGCGCGGATTTGGTGTGAATCGATTTAACTGTACTCTTGACGAAGCGAAGCAGAGGTGTCCGGATTTGCGGATCATACATGTTGCCACTATAGGACCCGGTGAAAAGGCGCCGCAATACTATTCAAACCCAAATGCTCGGACACATAAAGTATCACTCGATTTATATCGGCGAGAATCGAAAAAGATCATGGAATTGTTTCAAAGTAAGTTGTCCCAGGATGGGGGCAGTGGGAAGTACATCGATTATACCCTAAAATCCATTGTTCCCTGTGGATGGGCACCAAATTTGCTTGATATGATACCCAATTCTCGAGAAAAAGATATTCCGTTTGAAAAAGCATCCATTGATGAGTCTTTTTTTGATCTCTCGGTTCATGTTCGCAAACAGATACTTCGTCGATATACCTTCCTCGATATTCGACCTATGCTTGAAATGATGGATCCAGAAAGAGTACCCGAGAAACTTGACGAGCCTTTGCCTGAAGTTCCTTCCTATTTGCAAGAAGAGATGATGCCTGCTTCGTGGCAGAACGCAGGTACATGGTTTCCTGATGACTTGGATCAGTCTCAGCCTTTGGAACTAACGTGGTTGGATATTGCGCATGCAATTGCGGCAGAATACATGGTCTCGATTCGCAAACATGTATACGAAAAGCTGGGTTATACGACGTACGCATGATGGTCTGACAGTAGCTCTGCGGGAATTGCGAGGAACAAAGCCATGGCAAAAGTATGTATTGTGTGTTTTGACAGAAGTTGTGTTCCTCTCACCGAAAACCATGTAGTCAGACCATGGTGCTTCCAGGTTTTGTGCAAGCCTTTCTGGGACCCATACGATTTCGGAACATCCGGTTTCTTGGCGGCAAATTTGGTGCTCAAATCGAAAGCGAATGGAACCATTCGACGGTCGATGAACTGCGGCAAGTATCCCTTGTGCAGTTAAAGGACCGATTTGGACCTGAGGGTGAATGGCTCTATTATCTGCTCCGAGGAGTCGAGCATCAAGAAGTGAGTGAGCGGACAGCCAACTACTCCATGATGTCGGCCAAACATTTCCGACCAGGCCTATCAGCCACTCGCGATGTCTTGGCTTGGTTATCCACCATGTCATCTGAGCTCAGTACCAGACTAGAAGAAGAAAGAAATGAATATCCATTGTTAACTCCACGCACGCTTGTGTTGCGATATCTCTTGGCAAATGCAAAGAGCACAAAGAGTCATCAGATGCACATGGGATTCGTGCATAACGATGCTCTTCTTGAAGAGATCCAGAAAAGAGCTCACAGGCTTTGGAACGAAAATATGGGTTTAATCATGGAAAGGGCGACACTAGGCCAAGTCCAAGTGATGGTTTTATCTCTCTCGTTTGCCAACATGGACCATGGTTCAAAAGACCAGCAACAGTTACATGGTTTTTTCAGATCATTACCATGTAAACGCGAAGCCGAGGAAGATAAGGCCGGTTCATCTAAGCAGATGAAACTATCTGAAAAGTTTCCCCCCTACCGTGTAGTCCAAGACCCTGACTCACAGACAGACATGGTGGTTTGGCCCTGTCAGCGGTGTGACCAGGTCATGAAAGTGCCTATGTTTCAAGATACCCATGAGCAAAATTCGTCCGCCAAAGAACCAGAGTACATTACGATTTTGGAGAGGCTGCGCAACGAGCACGAGCATTGGCACATGGCACTGGACTGGGCGGCCGAGACAGAACCGGCCCTCTAAGGGGCGCACTGGGAAGATCTCTGACGTACCAGCAAGGAGGACCGTGCGATTAGTCATCATAATGCCATGTCTTCCAGTGTTTCCCACCACGCCACTTTACCCCAGTCTCTTTTATGTTGACGAACCAAGCCCTGCGCCTAGCCCCTCGCGCACAAGTGCGAGGACTTAATGCTCTCACTGTGGGATTTCGTGGAATGAGCAGTGCGAGAACGTCACGTCGTGTTACTGCTCAGTCCTCAAACTTGGGCAATGTCGTGGCTGCTGCATCATTGGTGGCGGCTGCGTCGCTTACCCTGGGCCTATCAAGCCGTCGCGAAATGTCTATTGAATGTGATGCTGCCCAGGTCAAGAATTCTATGACAAAGATATCGAACAAGCCTGATATTTCTAATCTCGACCCCTCTATCTTGGATGATGTGTCAATTCCTATCCGGAAGCGCATGGAAACCTACGTGAAGCTGCTGCAACGCCGACTTATGGATGATGTTGAGGCGGAGGAAAACTCCATCCGTTCTTCATATGAACCCAAGCAGTTTCTTGTAGAATCCTGGACCAGGAAAGAGGGGGGTGAGGGCATTTCCTGCGTGCTTCAGGATGGCAAGGTCTTTGAAAAGGGTGGCATTAATGTGAGTGTTGTGTATGGTAATCTCCCACCCCGCGCTATCTACCAAATGTCTGCCGATCACAATGGGCTCATCGATCGTGTTGGCTACAAGATTGATGGACCTGATGCGGAAGTAGACGGTCTCCCGTTCTTTGCGACAGGTATCAGTGTCGTGATTCACCCCAAGAACCCCAAGAGCCCCACGTCGCATTTCAACTACCGATACTTTGAGCTCATGCACCCCAAGACGCTCAAGGATGGATCCTCGAACCCCCGTTATAATGAGAACGAGCCTGTGGCGTGGTGGTTCGGTGGTGGTGCGGACCTGACGCCCATGTACTTGTATCCTGAGGATGCCAAGCATTTCCATGCTGTGCTGAAGGAAGCCGCTGACTCGCAGGACGTTGCATTCTACCCTGCGTGGAAGAAATGGTGTGACAACTACTTTATGATCACACACCGTGGCGAGAGCCGTGGAATTGGCGGCGTGTTCTTTGACGACCTGACTTTGCCCTCGTGGAGTAACACGAAGCCGAGCTTCATTCCTCTCGTGGATGGATCGGCCCACCCGCAATCGCAGCTTGTGTCGACGAAGCAGCATGACAAGGAGTCGCTCTTCCGCGCTGTCCGCGCGATGGGTGATGCCTTTATTCCCGCCTACCTCCCGCTGGTGCACAAGCACAAGTACGACGCGTTTGACAACCTGAACGTGGAGTGGCAGCTGCTGCGTCGTGGCCGCTATGCTGAATTCAACTTGGTGTATGACCGCGGTACCAAGTTTGGGCTGATGACGCCAGGTGCGCGTATCGAAAGCATTCTCATGAGTTTGCCGCTGAAGGCGCGCTGGGAGTATATGGATGGCACTACAGGAACGGGCCGCGAACATTCTGCAGCGGCACAGTTGATCGATGCGGAAAAGAAGAAGCGAAACCCCGATAGCGAGATGAAGGCGCGCGAGGAAATTCAGCAGGTGCTGGAGAATCCAGTGGAGTGGGTCTAAGTAGGAGACACACTAACCCCACCTCTCTATACATAGGAAACGAGTAAATGGACCAATTCTCCACTTGCCATGGCGTGGAAATTGTTATACAGGGTCGCCATTGCAAACATTACTGGCGAGGTGGTGGCGGGGGTGGCACTGCCCTGGACGACCATCCCCTTCCATACTCTGAGGGCTGCTGCGTATGAGTGGACATGGCGGGGTGTGTCCCTTGAGAGGCTGGAGTATAGCCACTTGCCGAGGCTGTGCTCGTACTTGTACCAGCCATATTGGCCTCACCGCGCTTCCTTAGGACTGCGATGAGTGCACTATACGTACAATCTTCGACAAGCTTCGCATTGCGTGAGTTAGTCTTGAAAGTGGCAATGGCCAGATCACCAACGACGGGAATGAATCCCATCGCCGTAGACATAGTGTTGTTCATCATCATTTTCTGAACCAGTTCCTCGGGAATGCTGGTGTTAGTGCTAAAAACTTACCCGTCGATTTGCTGTGCCTTCTTCACGATCAAGCTGTGGGAGAGAAGCGCGTCCACAACATCTCCCGCAAAGGGCACAAGACCGATAATGAATGTCCAACCGAAGCGCATCCCGCACAGCTTGAATCCTTTATCGAGATGATGAGCACGTTTTTTGATCTTAAGAAGGATCTTTTCCTCCTTCTTTGACAAGCCTGGCGGCATGGGACGCTGTTGTGAGCGCGGCACTGCCACATACCTTACGGCGTTTCATACGCCCGTGGTCCTCGTAGTACTCATAATACGGATCCTGTACATAAGAGATACAAACGTACTTCTGGCTCGAATTGCTGGGCGAAGTTTTCAATATGCTTTCCTGCCACAAGTTTGGCAGCGCCAGTAACAAATTCAGCCATGGTGGGCAGCAATGACTCTGCGGAGGGCAGGCGCACGGATGGCATCTATCATCGACCTACTAGGCTCTATAGCATTAACACACTTGCTGTACCTTGTGGAACAGCTGCTGGATCGCTTCGATGGTCTCATTCACCTGGGCTTCAGAGGTTGACGCGTGCTTGTGGTAACTGAGCTTTTCGTGAAGCTTTGGCATTCTAGACTTCAGCGTGTCATGGAGGCTCATGTCAGCATGTATGCGTACTGCTTCAGTTCGGGATATTTGGCACACTGTCCCTTGACGCGGCGCGCTGCCATCTTGTGTGCCTGTTGAATGAGTTGTGCTGTAGCAACAGAGGCCAGGCACACAAAGAAGGCAGAAAACACAAGTAACCACTTCATCGTGAGGAGCCTTGTACGAGCTGACTGCCTTTATATTTTTGCGTTCGGACGGTGGCCGCGCACGGGCCTCTGATGCAAGTTCTGGACCCATGCTCAGTCTGCTGCTTTGTTTGAGTTTGGATCACATTCCTCGCTCGCATGGGCCGCACTCGGATGGCCTTCTATGCGATTTTTCAGCACGCAAACCAGTTTGCATCCATGATGCTTAGCTCCGGAGCAGGGTGCGATGTTGTCCTTGTGTCGAGTGCATGATGTGACCTACACCGGGCCTGGTCCGCAGACTGTCTTTCGCGTATATGCCAGGGTCTGGTTTAGGACTACGTCAACTAGCAGAAGAGATGGAGCATCTCAATGACTTTGAGTGCTGTCACAACAAAGGGCACTACTTCATCAACACCCGCGGCCATGAGGATTGGCTGCAGCAAAGGGAGTACCACGATGATGGCGTTCGCGATTCTGCGTTAGTTCGCATGCACGCACTCGTTAAACACAGTGCCGCCCTCACTGCATTCGGCGCGGATTGCGAGAGCCTTGCTCATGCCGGTACGAGGTCCCTCCAGCGCGGTTGTGGCCATCGCTGGGTGAGTCGGCGGTACGTACTGGCTGCGGCCATCAGTACAAACAGCAGACACAGATTCGAAAAACGCATGAAGAACTACAGGTTCGCCAGCGGCTTTTATAGAGTATGTTCAGGGGGAGACAAAGGATTCGGGACCACCTCGCTGGGGCCGCGGGGCCATGGCGCAGAGTTTGACGCGTGCATTTGCAACGTTTCATGTATACTCTGGACCCAAAATGGTGCATCGCCAGCCGGGTCCTCGAAAAGGTATTGCTTGGTCGGCGTTTGGACAAAAAACGCACGGGCCCCGCGCAGTTCCACGTCGACTGGCCACGCGTCTGTAGCCGCCTCGCTTGTCCGCTCCGGCTCGGGGGGCCCAGCGTTGACATTCGGATCAGATTCGGTCTTGCGCATGCCGAGCGTCCGTGTGATGGCCTGCATAGGCCCCAGGGACGACTGGCGCAGGAGTGGCGGCTTTGTCTCATTGTCCGAGGCCACTGGCGTTGACGGCCAGGCAAGCGGAACATCGGCAAGGACGTGGACGCCGCGGTTCCGCTCTCTCGTACAGAGAAGACGTGGCATGGTTGTCAGATACATCTGGCATTTGCGTGCAAACATGCCTGTAGCCTGCACGCGGCGGAGAAGCATGGGGCTCGAAAACACAATGTCTTCTGTGGGCAGGAGAATTTCGCTGAGTGTCGCCTCGCCACGCTGAATCACCTTGGACGAAGTGCTGTTCGACCGGGAGGGTGTGGGTAGCGCATCACCACCCGTGCTTCGCTGCTGACTGCCGCCCGCATCGGATGACACCGAAGTGTCGTCGCCCGTGGGATTCGACTTCTCTTGGGACAGGAGGGAGCTCTCACGCGACAAGCCCATATCCTCCATCGCCAGGTTCAATTCCTGCTCAACAGGCACCGGTTGGCTGGCGGGACGCGCAAAAAGACCCGTCTGCATCGTCGGCGGCGGTAATGTCCATAAGGACGCAAAGTCCAAGTGTCGGAACATGGCACTCGACCGGACCTCTTTGGCTGATGCACGCTGCATAGGATCGAGGCACAGTAGCGCATCGATGACCTTACGCGCTTCGGCCGGCACTGGCTCAGGGAACGTGAACGAGCGGTGAATAATCTTTTGGAAGGTCTGGTATTCGTTGGCCGCGCGGAACGGCGCGACACCCGTCAGCATCTTGAACAGAATGCAGCCCAACGCCCACCAATCGGCTGGCATTCCCACGCACTCATCGTTGAGTAGCTCGGGACTTACATAGTCGGCCGTACCGACAAAACTGTGTGCCTTTTCTGCGCTTGTACCATCCGCCTGGCGGCCCAGCACACGCGCCGAGCCAAAGTCCGTTACACGGATACGCATGTCCTCCCCTAATAGGATGTTTTCTGGTTTCAAGTCCCGATGCACCACGCCCGCGCGGTGGATCCGTTCAATGACATCTGCGAGCTGCGCACCATAGTACGTCGCCGACGTCCAGTCCAAAGAACCGAGCGTCTTGACATAATGCAGAAGTTCGCAGTTCGGCGCAAACTCCAGCACAAAGTACAAACTCTCGCGGTCCTGGAAGGTATGGTACAAGGTAATCACCCCGGGTGTCTGTACCAACAAACTAAGCGCCTCCTTTTCCACTCGCACATACTTTTGCTTCTTTTCCTTAAGGATATGCACCTTATCCAGGACCTTGACTGCGTACACTTTGGGCATATTTTCGAGCACCAGCGGCGCAGTCTGTCCTGCTTCTGCAGCAAGTACATTCGCATGGTTCGCAAGGCATGCGCGCTCACTCTCGGGCAGGTCATGCACGTCCCACGCTTTGAGCACGGTTGAGTAGGACCCTTCACCCAACACTTCGCCAAACACAAAGTCCTGCACCGTGCGGCGTCGCAGGCGCCCCGACTCAGATATGGTCGAGGTGCTGTTGCGCGAGGTGCGGCGCTCGTCCATAGGGGGTGGCAAGCTCGTCGTCTTGGCTCGCGGCGTGTTGGGCAGCGAGAGGACATCTTGGCTGGGTACCGATGGCGACGGTGATCGCGGCACCAGGGTGCTGACAGACGCGCGCTGCATGTGTGGGATTCCTGGCTCCTCATCGTCCCCTACTGAGCTCTGACGCCGCATATCCGCGAGCCAATGCAATGTACGTGCGTGCGGCGACGTATCGCGCATAGCCGAGTTCGACGACGAATGCTCGGTCTGCGCCGCTTCGAGGGAAAACTTGGGCGCGAGTGTCGAGATCGATGAGCTGGAGAGGTGAGAGCGCGCATCTTCGTCCACATGGTTGAGGCGCATGACGGGCGTATCGGGAGACGGTATATACGGCTCTGTACTGCCGGGTCGATAGTGACTAGTGTCCGGGAGGCGTAGCGACGTCCGGGATGAAGGCCGCGAAATGTGGCGGCGCATATCCTCGTCGCGCAGCGATGGCGGGCGATGGGATACGCGGTCATCATGCGAGACCACCGGTCCCAGCATCGGAAGCCGCCGCGTCTGTCCAGGCCCATTTCGGTACATCCATCTGTCGTTCGTGGACTTGGGCATACACCGGACCCGGCTTGACGATATAGGCGAGGGTGACACGGCCTGTGGGCGCACCACGTCCGGCGCCTGGTGACGCTCCTCTCTCCTTTCCATCGTCGTCTTGGGCATCTCCATCGAGTCGCCGAGACGCAAGAGTGGTGGCTGCGGTATCTGTCCTGTCCATGCAGGGTTCGGCGCCAGTGAGGACGGCCCTAGACCCGAGTCATTCCACGCGGGCTGTGTTTCGAGGGTTTCCGCCAGGTCCACTGGACGCAGGGTCGAGGGCGAGGGCGTGGCCGAGTTTAAGCGGGGGGTACGCATATTACCTCTAGGGGGAGCACGGAACGGAGCAGCTTCGATACTAGATGTGCTGTTGGCGGAGCTGACGCTGCTCACAGACTTGGTACGCTCCACGTCGCTGCTCCCGCTGTGAGATTCTTCCTGGGCGTCGTTGGCTTCTTGTATTACATCTTCTAATGTCGCAGGCGACGATGTAGCAATACGCGGCAGATCAGGTACGGATAACCGCATCGACACGGGCGCATCGTCAGGGTTCATCCGCGCGACGTGCGCCGCACGTACCACACCAAACGCCGCGACCGTCCCCGGCCCTGACGAGGTTTTCATCACGTGATTCTATGGCTTGGGGTCGGTGGTGTCGTCCTCCTTGGGAGGCTCGCCGCTGGAGGCCGCAAAGGCAATAGGGGTCTCGCCAAATTGGAAAGAGCCGCCGTGCGACACGCCCGTAGTGTTTGCAAAGGATGGACCAATGGCTGCCTTGGTAAAGGGGGACTTGTCTTCTTTCGGGCTTGACCCAAACGAGAAGCGGTGCGGGGCCACAGGGGGCGAGCCGGCTGCACCAAACGGCAATTGCGAGAAAGGAGGGGTCGCCGAGCCAAATGTGATGGGCTTGGTTGTAGCCGTAGGCTTTGACGGCGTCATAGGTTTCTTGGGAGCAATCTCCACCGTCACCTTTTCATCTGCGTTGCCGGGGGCTTGGCTGTCCGCCTTGGACACGTCTGCGAGCTTCACCTGGCTCAATCCAAACGCAAAACCGCCGGGAGGTACAGCCAATGCAGGCGCCTTTGCACCATCCATAGTATTCTGCGATGTAGCTTTGAGGATGGAAGGTGCGGCTTGCCCAGCAAACGAGAAGCCACCGCTCGGCAGGGTCGGCAGCTTTAGCGCCGGGCCGCTCTCGGAAGCCTTGGATGTCTCACCTTCATTCGTGGACGGAGCATTCGACGCTGGCGCCTTGTCACATGCGGTCTCCTTTTTATGCGCAAGATGCTCCGGCGCGCCGTTCGCCTCGCTCACGGGCGCCGGTGCATCTTGAGATGCCGTTGGATCCAACGAGGCAGGGGGTACAGTAGTATGGACATCCTCTGCATTCGTATCTTTGACTTGATCCCTGCCAATATCGAGCACATTCGACGGCGCCGACTGACCAAAAGACAGGGTAGGTTGATCATTGCTTGTGCCAAACGAGAAGGAAGGCGTGCTGGAGGGTGCATCGAAAGAAACGGCAGGTTTGTCCTTGGCACCGAAGGAAAAGGCTGGTTTATCCTTGAAAGTATCAGAAGCGGCATTGTCCTTGGCGCCGAACGAAAACGCCGGCTTGTCTTTGACAGCCTCCGAAGCGGC